>CANNZV010001867.1:0-125042 GCA_947561585.1 Caprella mutica | reverse complement strand
AGGACATATAGCATAGAAAGAAATATGTTATAAAAAAGTTGAGGCCGAGCCTCCCTAGCCTAGGTCAATAAGACAACATGAGCCCACCTACAATCGAGCTCGAACAATTGGGCCCAGAGACAATTGAGCCCCAAGACAAAAATGTTTGGGCCCAAGATAATTGAGCACATAAAAAATTCTGTTACAACATTCTTCACTTTTTGTGCAATCTTGATTTTCAGTATTTGTTCGCTTAAATTAATTTTAAACCTAATCTTGCTTTCTAATCTTGCTCTAAATTAGAAATAGTAGAGTTTACGTTATTGAGTTGTGTTGTGCATCGCTCGATCTGTACCACCCTTCAATTACGTTAGTGGTACGAGGCAGATCTTCCATGATTCGGTTGAGGAAACTCCACACACATGGTTTGAAAAGAGGATTTTGTCTATTTCTTCTGATTGGCTTTCATATCGACGAAATAAACCTTAATGAAGCATTAAGTAAAAGTTAAATATTATGAATGCAGTGTTCTTTTTATAGAATCCTTAATTTTCCAGGTTGTAACCGAGTTCACTTTTATCAGAGTCTATGTTAGCAACTTAATTTGCTACTGTAATAACAAAGTAAATCTTCTCTATAGTGTCTGCTGTAACCATTTTATTAATATGATCAATAGTGGCCCTGGGCCAAATTGAAATGTCTTCTGCTCAATTTTCGGTGAGTCCAATTGTCGGGACCCATGCAAGTGACCTGGGCCCAACTGTCGGTCAATGAACAAAATTCATACCTTAAGTTATGTATAACTAATGTAAAGTATGTTATTTTTGAAGAAACACTTCTCCGTTTGATCAATTTTTCATTCGATCAATTTTCTGTTCGATCATTTCTCCATTATTATAAATTCAATCAAATTTTCGATACTTTGTCTTTCGATACTTTGTCTTTCGAGACTTTGTCTTTCGATACTTTGTCTTTCGATACTTTGTCTTTCGATACTTTGTCTTTCGATACTCTGTCTTTCGATACTTTGTCTTTCGATACTTTGTCTTTCGATACTTTGTCTTTTCGATACTTTGTCTTTCGATACTTTGTCTTTCGATACTTTGTCTTTCGATACTTTGTCTTTCGATACTTTGTCTTTCGATACTTTGTCTTTCGATACTTTTGTCTTTCGATACTTTGTCTTTCGATACTTTGTCTTTCGATACTTTGTCTTTCGATAATTTGTCATTCGAGACTTTGTCTTTCGATACTTTGTCTTTCGATACTTTGTCTTTCGATACTTTGTCTTTCGATAATTTGTCTTTCGATTCTTTGTCTTTCGATACTTTGTCTTTCGATACTTTGTCTTTCGATACTTTGTCTTTCGATACTTTGTCTTTCGATATTTTGTCTTTCGATACTTTGTCTTTCGATACTTTGTCTTTCGATACTTTGTCTTTCGATACTTTGTCTTTCGATACTTTGTCTTTCGATACTTTGTCTTTTCGATTCTTTGTCTTTCGATACTTTGTCTTTCGATACTTTGTCTTTCGATAATTTGTCTTTCGAGACTTTGTCTTTCGATACTTTGTCTTTCGATACTTTGTCTTTCGATACTTTGTCTTTCGATAATTTGTCTTTCGATACTTTGTCTTTCGATACTTTGTCTTTCGATCTTTGTCTTTCGATACTTTGTCTTTCGATACTTTGTCTTTCGATACTTTGTCTTTCGATACTTTGTCTTTCGATACTTTGTCTTTCGATACTTTGTCTTTCGATACTTGTCTTTCGATACTTTGTCTTTCGATACTTTGTCTTTCGATACTTTGTCTTTCGATACTTTGTCTTTCGATACTTTGTCTTTCGATACTTTGTCTTTCGATACTTTGTCTTTCGATACTTTGTCTTTCGATACTTTGTCTTTCGATACTTTGTCTTTCGATACTTTGTCTTTCGATACTTTGTCTTTCGATACTTTGTCTTTCGATACTTTGTCTTTCGATACTTTGTCTTTCGATACTTTGTCTTTCGATACTTTGTCTTTCGATACTTTGTCTTTCGATTCTTTGTCTTTCGATACTTTGTCTTTCGATACTTTGTCTTTCGATAATTTGTTCTTTCGAGACTTTGTCTTTCGATACTTTGTCCTTTCGATACTTTGTCTTTCGATACTTTGTCTTTCGATAATTTGTCTTTCGATACTTTGTCTTTCGATACTTTGTCTTTCGATTCTTTGTCTTTCGATACTTTGTCTTTCGATACTTTGTCTTTCGATACTTTGTCTTTCGATACTTTGTCTTTCGATACTTTGTCTTTCGATACTTTGTCTTTCGATACTTTGTCTTTCGATACTTTGTCTTCGATACTTTGTCTTTCGATACTTTGTCTTTCGATACTTTGTCTTTCGATACTTTGTCTTTCGATACTTTGTCTTTCGATACTTTGTCTTTCGATACTTTGTCTTTCGATACTTTGTCTTTCGATACTTGTCTTTCGATACTTTGTCTTTCGATAATTTGTCTTTCGATACTTTGTCCTTCGATACTTTGTCTTTCGATACTTTGTCTTTCGATACTTTGTCTTTCGATACTTTGTCTTTCGATACTTTGTCTTAACTTTGTTGTCGATACTTTGTCTTTCGATACTTTGTCCTTCGATACTTTGTCTTTCGATACTTTGTCTTCGATACTTTGTCTTCGATACTTTGTCTTTCGATACTTTGTCATTTCGATACTTTGTCATTCGATACTTTGTCTTTCGATACTTTGTCCTTCGATACTTTGTCTTTCGATACTTTGTCTTTCGATACTTTGTCTTTCGATACTTTGTCTTTCGATACTTTGTCTTTCGATACTTTGTCTTTCGATACTTTGTCTTTCGATACTTTGTCTTTCGATACTTTGTCTTTCGATACTTTGTCTTCGATACTTTGTCCTTTCGATACTTTCTCGATACTTGTCTTTCGATACTTTGTCTTTCGATACTTTGTCTTTCGATACTTTGTCTTTCGATACTTTGTCCTTTCGATACTTTGTCTTTCGATACTTTGTCCTTTCGATACTTTGTCTTTCGATACTTTGTCTTTCGATACTTTGTCTTTCGATACTTTGTCTTTCGATACTTTGTCTTTCGATACTTTGTCTTTCGATACTTTGTCTTTCGATACTTTGTCTTTCGATACTTTGTCTTTCGATACTTTGTCTTTCGATACTTTGTCTTTCGATACTTTGTCTTTCGATACTTTGTCTTTCGATACTTTGTCTTTCGATACTTTGTCTTTCGATACTTTGTCTTTCGATACTTTGTCCTTTCGATACTTTGTCTTTCGATACTTTGTCTTTCGATACTTTGTCTTTCGATACTTTGTCCTTTCGATACTTTGTCTTTCGATACTTTGTCTTTCGATACTTTGTCTTTCGATACTTTGTCTTTCGATACTTTGTCTTTCGATACTTTGTCCTTTCGATACTTTGTCTTTCGATACTTTGTCTTTCGATACTTTGGTCTTTCGATACTTTGTCTTTCGATACTTTGTCTTTCGATACTTTGTCTTTCGATACTTTGTCTTTCGATACTTTGTCTTTCGATACTTTGTCTTTCGATACTTTGTCTTTCGATACTTTGTCTTTCGATACTTTGTCTTTCGATACTTTGTCTTTCGATACTTTGTCTTTCGATACTTTGTCTTTCGATACTTTGTCCTTTCGATACTTTGTCTTTCGATACTTTGTCTTCGATACTTTGTCCTTTCGATACTTTGTCTTTCGATACTTTGGCTTTCGATACTTTGTCCTTTCGATACTTTGTCTTTCGATACTTTGTCTTTCGATACTTTGTCTTTCGATACTTTGTCTTTCGATACTTTGTCTTTCGATACTTTGGCTTTCGATACTTTGTCTTTCGATACTTTGTCCTTTCGATACTTTGTCTTTCGATACTTTGTCTTTCGATACTTTGTCTTTCGATACTTTGTCTTTCGATACTTTGTCTTTCGATACTTTGTCTTTCGATACTTTGTCTTTCGATACTTTGTCTTTCGATACTTTGTCTTTCGATACTTTGTCTTTCGATACTTTGCTTTCGATACTTTGTCTTTCGATACTTTGTCTTTCGATACTTTGTCTTTCGATACTTTGTCTTTCGATACTTTGTCTTTCGATACTTTGTCTTTCGATACTTGTCTTTCGATACTTTGTCTTTCGATACTTTGTCTTTCGATACTTTGTCTTTCGATACTTTGTCTTTCGTTACTTTGTCTTTCGATACTTTGTCTTTCGATACTTTGTCTTTCGATACTTTGTCTTTCGATACTTTGTCTTTCGATACTTTGTCTTTCGATACTTTGTCTTTCGATACTTTGTCTTTCGATACTTTGTCTTTCGATACTTTGTCTTTCGATACTTTGTCTTTCGATACTTTGGTCTTTCGATACTTTGTCTTTCGATACTTTGTCTTTCGATACTTTGTCTTTCGATACTTTGTCTTTCGATACTTTGTCTTTCGATACTTTGTCTTTCGATACTTTGTCCTTTCGATACTTTGTCTTTCGATACTTTGTCTTTCGATACTTTGTCTTTCGATACTTTGTTTTCGATACTTTGTCTTTCGATACTTTGTCTTTCGATACTTTGTCTTTCGATACTTTGTCTTTTCGATACTTTGTCTTTCGATACTTTGTCTTTCGATACTTTGTCTTTCGATACTTTGTCTTTCGATACTTTGTCTTTCGATACTTTGTCTTTCGATACTTTGTCTTTCGATACTTTGTCTTTCGATACTTTGTCTTTCGATACTTTGTCTTTCGATACTTTGTCTTTCGATACTTTGTCTTTCGATACTTTGTCTTTCGATACTTTTGTCTTTCGATACTTTGTCTTTCGATACTTTGTCTTTCGATACTTTGTCTTTCGATACTTTGTCTTTCGATACTTTGTCTTTCGATACTTTTGTCTTTCGATACTTTGTCTTTCGATACTTTGTCTTTCGATACTTTGTCTTTCGATACTTTGTCTTTCGATACTTTGTCTTTCGAGACTTTGTCTTTCGATACTTTGTCTTTCGATACTTTGTCTTTCGATACTTTGTCTTTCGATACTTTGTCTTTCGATACTTTGTCTTTCGATACTTTGTCTTTCGATACTTTGTCTTTCGATACTTTGTCTTTCGATACTTTGTCTTTCGATACTTTGTCTTTCGATACTTTGTCTTTCGATACTTTGTCTTTCGATACTTTGTCTTTCGATACTTTGTCTTTCGATACTTTGTCTTTCGATACTTTGTCTTTCGATACTTTGTCTTTCGATACTTTGTCTTTCGATACTTTGTCTTTCGATACTTTGGGTCTTTCGATACTTTGTCTTTCGATACTTTGTCTTTCGATACTTTGTCTTTCGATACTTTGTCCTTCGATACTTTGTCTTTCGATACTTTGTCTTTCGATAATTTGTCCTTTCGATACTTTGTCTTTCGATACTTTGTCTTTCGATACTTTGTCTTTCGATACTTTGTCTTTCGATACTTTGTCTTTCGATACTTTGTCTTTCGACACTTTGTCTTTCGATACTTTGTCTTTCGATACTTTGTCTTTCGATACTTTGTCTTTCGACACTTTGTCTTTCGATACTTTGTCCTTCGATACTTTGTCTTTCGATACTTTGTCTTTCGAGTACCTTTGTCTTTCGATACTTTGTCTTTCGATACTTTGTCTTTCGATACTTTGTCTTTCGATACTTTGTCCTTCGATACTTTGTCTTTCGATACTTGTCTTTCGATACTTTGTCTTTCGATACTTTGTCTTTCGATACTTTGTCTTTCGATACTTTGTCTTTCGATACTTTGTCTTTCGATACTTTGTCTTTCGATACTTTGTCTTTCGATACTTTGTCTTTCGATACTTTGTCTTTCGATACTTTGTCTTTCGATACTTTGTCTTTCGATACTTTGTCTTTTGTTACTCTGTCTTTCGATACTTTGTCTTTCGATACTTTGTCTTTCGATACTTTGTCTTTCGATACTTTGTCTTTCGATACTTTGTCTTTCGATACTTTGTCTTCGATACTTTGTCCTTTCGATACTTTGTCTTTCGATACTTTGTCTTTCGATACTTTGTCTTTCGATACTTTGTCTTTCGATACTTTGTCTTTTGTTACTCTGTCTTTCGATACTTTCGTCCTTTCGATACTTTGTCTTTCGATACTTTGTCTTTCGGATACTTTGTCTTTCGATACTTTGTCTTTCGATACTTGTGTTTTTTTATCACTGAATTAAAAATTCAATGTGATTTTTCATCAGCGATAAAAAAAACGCAATTGTAGACGCATTTTAAGAAGAGCTTTTTTCATCAGTGTTAAAAATGCAAGTGTGAAACGGACCTTAACCATGCAATGAACAAGCGAAGAATGAATATTCGAATATTCAGAGTGAAAACTTCAATGAGTTCAAAATGTTACTGATGTTGTTCAATTTCCAAATAGTTTCCAAGGGAGAAGTGTATAAGCACCCTGTACTATAATGTCTACCATTATAATTTTTTTCCTTTCATTCACTGCCTTTCAGTAAGTAAAATCAAGGAGTTAGCTCCAAGAATAACCTTTGCGTAATGACAAAAATATTCACCTTCACTCTTTGCTTACCTGTTCTTAAACTATGTCCATCAGTTCAAAATTGTTTTTACTTGTTAATACATAGAACAATAAGAGGCGGAGAAAAAGAGACCAAGATACAGTTTTTCCTCCATTTGCTAACGATTTACAAGCATTTGAAAAAGCGGAAACATTTTTGTGGCCCATACTGTATAGCATATCACTGTTAACAGAAATAAATTGATGAAGTGTATATGCTTCGTAATTATTTATACAAGAATTGTTCACGCTCAACCTTCACTGTCCGACTTTCTATTATATAAAATGGAAGAACAAGGTAGAGATTAGATAGAAAGATAGAAAATTATTACACAGAAATATGAGATTAGAATAATATATTTTATTTTTCTACTCGTATGATCTTAATGTATTTAATATTAATTCATAACATTGATTTAAGAAATAAAAAAATTGAATTCATCCTTTTTTATCAATAAATATTTATTATACTTACAATATTATTCTATGTCTGACAAATAAATTGAATCAATTTACAATAAAAATAATTAAATTCAAATAAATATAATATAACATATAAATTCCAAATAATATTCCTCAAGGTCACAATCCTTCCAAAATATGTCCTCGAAATAAAGTGAGGAACTTTGAGTTGTTTATTCTGATATCGAGAAGTCTTGCTCTCATCTGAGTCAATTCTTTCCAACATAAATTATATTATTTAAAAGCACAGCCATCAAAACACTGACATAAATTCATCTTTATTGGATAGCAGCAGAGTTTCAAACATACGCTGCAATATTTCCCGTATTAAATTCCCTTCGAAATAAACAGAAATGATTGGCTCTTAAACTAGAATGGAAATTGGCTCTTACGTTTCGAAAAGTTATGTTAGACAAATTAGAATATTGGTGAGTGTTTACAATAACATTTTAGTATTTAAAAAGAAACTATGTATGCATTTAATATATCTAAATATCACTCAATTTAACAGCATTCAAATAATGAAATAAACGAATCATATTTAACTTATTTATCAGATATATATGAGTAAACAAACTTTCCCACTTCTACATACAGTTCAATAATTAATATAAATATCTTACTGTTTATTGATGATTCTATTCTACAAGTTGCAGGTTACATCGCCATTAACTTGATGATGTGTGATAATAAACTGACATTTGCTAAGTATTTGACTTGTTACTAATTTGATCGTCACTAATATTGATGAGACTAATTTCTTTATTGCTACAAATGTGATCATGTGTCACCTATTTTGCTTGGTGGCTCGATCTGTTAGGCTCTAGGAACTTATTTAGAAGAAAACCTAATTTGTGAGTTCATGTTGACAGTATTGCTAAAATCTCGTTCACTTGGTATACTGAATGATAATAAAAATGATGTTCCTATGTGAGTAGTTAAATCAATTTATAAATATTTGAAACATTTATTTTGAGGCTTTATACATTAGCTGATTATGGTAGAAATAAAATCAGAATTTTGAAGAGAAGGTCAATTGGATATGTACTTATGTATATGGACATGGAATTCTATGGAACATTCTGATGTTTTCTAGTAAAGGTATTGAAGTTAGACGAGCTGTATGTGTGTTCAGTAGGCGTTTATATGTAAATTATATAGGGTTATTAATTCTGTGTCATTTAATGTTCACTCCATCACACATTGGTAACTTTTCACAAACTCATGGGCATTTTGCTAGAAATAGAGATAATTATAGGTTCTACCTAGATATAAAAAAAAACTTGTCTAAGATTGCAATGAAGGATAGCGGTATTAAAATATATAGGTTTTAATATTTTATATTGAAGACAATATATTGAGGCAGAACTATTCCACTGTCAGTTTCGAAACGAATTGTAGTTTTCTATGTTTTTAAATCTTTTGTGTTATTTTCTTTCCAATTTAATTTTTTTTTCTTCTGATAGAATTAAGAAATGTAGAATTTGTGAGAATATGCTAGTTTTTTTATTATTAACCCCCCCCCCCCTGCTAGAAGAAGTAGACCTTTTTTAAATAATTAAAAAAAAAAACAATTACCTTTATTTATAACTTGTTAGGTTGCCTTGGAAACATGGCTATTTATTACCATAACTATTATGTTCTTTTGAAATAAATAAATATTAAATTATTAATGTGTAAATTAATTTGTTTTAAATATATATTTTTTTGGTTTATAGGTATTTTTCTGGTTTTATTTTATAATTGCAATGATTTTTCCGTGTGATATTTTTCAGGTTTGTATGACTTCTACATTAAATATATTACGATTCTAATCTTAAATAATTTGGTTGTAGCTGTATTTTTACTGAATAATATGAAAAAGATCAATTTGATAATGTGGATTATATGTTTCTTCCTACTTTTATGAGAAAAACAGAACTGTTGATGATAAATTAGCAATTGATAAATCAATTACCACTATTTTTGGTAACTATTACATATAACTATTTAAATATATATTTATATACATAACTGCATCAATAATGAATAACTAAAAATCATCAAATGATAATAATAAATTTATTAGATATTTAAATCTCATCATCAATAGTATGTTCAATATACAAAATATTTAAATGGAATAAATCATAATAGTTACAGTAAATTCATTACAAGATGATAAACACCAGAAGAAAATTTCAATAGTTTATTAAAAAAATAGTTCCAAAATTAATTAATATTTTTTTACAATAGCATATTAAAATATTTTCCTCTGATAGTAAGTATTTTAATTCCAACTCTAGCCTAGCTATAATATTTCAATCTGTCAATAGCAAGAAAAAAGCCATCGTCTCCAGTAATTAAACTGTCTGGCTCTGCCTGATGAAATTTAAACGAGAAATTACTTCCAGAGGAAATACCAGATTGGCTCAAACGAAATCACTTGTTAGGATTGCAAAGAAAGTCAATCGTAAAATTTGTAATCGGCAGATCGTTTTTACTGTCGAGTGCAGGAAATAGTGATCCTGTTCTATAGTAAAATATTGTTCCTATTTTATCGTAAAATATTGTTACTGCTTTATTGTATAATAGTTTCTCTATTTATAGTAAATTATTGTTCCTATTTTATCGTCAAATGTTATTCCTATTTTATCGAAAAATAATGTTTCTATTTTATAGTATAATATTGTTCCTATTTTATCATAAAATATGGTTTCTATTTTATTGTAAAATATTGTTCCTATTCTATGGTAAAATATTTTTCTTAAAATATTGTAAAATATCATAATTTAAGACATTATCTTTGAAATTTATTGTCGGTAGTTTACGACAAAAGAAATGTTTCAAAATTTGTTTCAAATTTCGTCAATTCATTTATTTTCGTAGGTTGATTATCTTTGTACCAACGATTTCATTTAAAGATCAAAAGCTGACGATTAACGATTGTATTTTCCGACTGATATGTCTGTAGTATTTGTTATATTGAATGAATAGGAATAGAATTAATTTTGTTTATATATTCTTACATAAATGAACCTTGGGGCTGTGATTGTTGACAATTTGTTCATATCTTTATTTTATTCCTTCAGGAGAAACAAATATATATATATATTATTTAATTGATCATAATTTTACACTTATGTACCTACAGTTAAACAACTATTTTCCTGATTATCGGACTAGGGGTTTAAAATCATCATTGCCCCCCCCCCCTTCTTCATTGTACCGAAACTACCTTTATAGGCAGGCCTTTTTTTGTTCTGATTTAGCAAATAGGTTTTTCTTTAGCTTGGCGTTCTTTCTCCTCAGCTTTCTTTTGTATACTTCATCAAAACTTCTTCCTCTTTCAGCTGACCTGCTAGTAAGCAGACTGACTGTGTAGGTCTCTTATCCATGGGTAAGCAGACTGACTGTGTAGGTCTCTTATCAATGTGTAAGCAGACTGACTGTGTAGGTCTCTTATCCATGGGTAAGCAGACTGACTGTGTAGGTCTCTTATCCATGGGTAAGCAGACTGACTGTGTAGGTCTCTTATCCATGGGTAAGCAGACTGACTGTGTAGGTCTCTTATCCATGAGTAAGCAGACTGACTGTGTAGGTCTCTTATCCATGGGTAAGCAGACTGACCGTGTAGGTCTCTTATCCATGGGTAAGTAGACTGACTGTGTAGGTCTCTTATCCATGAATAGGCAGACTGACTGTGTAGGTCTCTTATCTATGAGTAGGCAGACTGACTGTGTAGGTCTCTTATACATGGATAGGCAAACTGATTGTGTCTGCCACTCTGTTATATGCCACCGATGATTTACTATGCAATGAAATAACCTTCGATGAAATTACCATGCTATGAATTTACTGCGATTAATCCCCGAGTAGCCGACCTAGTGCTTGGACCGTACTTTCACTGTCCCCTTTTCAACGAGGCCTTCCTCTTCATGTTTCGTTCGATCGCTTCGTAATGGATATGGACAACTATAAGATAACCGAAATAATAACTAATAATAATCTTACATATTGTTCGAATCTGAACGAGATTCAATTGAGTACCATTTTCTCCTTATTTCTAAGATAATGAGATGTAATTTCCTTTATACCATATTTTAATGCACTTCTCAGGTAATGCGGTCATTTATCTAAGTTCAATACGATAATCCGTTATAGTTTATTAGCATCGGAATCACGGAACTATTAATAGTCGTTGATTGATAATCCTTCAAATTCATGAAACTTCGTTCGTTGAATAAATAATGTGTTGTCGTAAATGAATAATTTTCCGCTGTCAAATTCAGTTGACGATTACAAAAAGGGGATTGTAAAGCAAAACGTGGAAGGAAAAAAAGTTGAGTGTAAATTCAAAATTGTATTGCTGTGGTACAATATTATTTTCAAAAGAAATACCTACATGACGAATTTTTTTCTTATAAATAGAAAATAGTGTGAACAATTTTTCCGTTGTAAAATGAACTATAATTTACTCTACGAGTCTACGGGACTTCAGAGGGAGAGAGAGATAGAGGGTGAGAGTGTAGGTGTAGGCCCTTCTAAATCTACCATACCCACACCATAACTTTTCCCGAACTATAGATACAGGTATATTCACTCTTATCCCTAACTACATTATTTTCCTTAACTTTTTAGGTTTTAAAAGTATTCAAATAACCATTCCTTTATAAATTATTGACAATCAGGAGAAATGTGTTTTAAGTACAAAAATGAATGCACAAGTTTAAATTTTAACTAGGTTCGTTCAGGTCGCAAGAGTACAGTACAATCTGAAGACAAAATCAATTTTGTTCAGCAACTCCTCTCAGAAAATAGAAATGTTTATATTATGAGAAATGGATAAAAAAAATCTCAATCTTCAGTCAATCGAATCAAGACATGACCTACATGACCCCTAAAGATAAAAGTCAGACATTAACTTCTTGTAACATATTTTTGACACCGTAGAAAATTTGTCAACTGGTTCTTGCAAAGACATGTTTGTTTTGTGGAAGATATCATGAGGGACGAAGCTGTATTTCATATGAACGAAAAGGTAATTAATCAGAACATTCGGCCATCCTGATTCTAACTTTGACCGACTTTATCCCTGTGGAAATTATAACCATCAGTCTGACTTTCATTTAGTAGGGGTGGCCTGAGCGCCCTTATTAAAATTAAAATTTTGCCTTTCTTTTTCTACTGAATCACATTTCTCCAGATTGTCAATAATTTATAGGAATAGTTATTTGAATGCTTTTAAAACCTAAATTTAATTCTATTTTGCTTATAGAGTTGCTGTCTAATAAATATATATTTTATGCTTGAACTTACTTCATTGTCCGTTTTCTGACCATTTCCACAAAGCCATTTTCACCACCCATCAATAAAATCGTTAAAGTCCCAAAAACCAATTAATTTTCATGAAAATTTTACTTAATATGGGAAAATGTTCAACAAACAAAATGATACTTAAAAGAAAACTTTATTTTTAGAGGGACACCCTGTATATGCAGATAGATATCTCTAACTATGCAAGTATATGTTATATGTATAGTACATTATTTATTGGGGCAACACTGTCCCTTTATATTGTTACAACAAATCTAATATTTTTGCAATTATGGAACAAGTTATCCTATTTGACATTATTGACCATCAATAATAAGCATTATATTTTAATATGGAAATACATGAGTATTTTGTTACCGATCGCAAGCCATCCATTGTTATTTTCATATTTTCCAGCTGAAATAAATCAGAGAGCATTGACAAGAGATCTACTGACTTGATTCTTCCTAATATCTTTCTAATATGTTTATAATGTTCCTAATATGTATCCTATTATGTTTCTTATAATATATTCTTCTAACTTTGGCTTCTTGTTTTCTTCTTTACTGCATATCAAATATAATTTTGATATATTTAACTCAAATAGAATCTTGAAAAATATGCTGAAATTGAATCTTGACTCAAAACATTATTTTGTATTACAAAATCATCCGATTTAAAGTTTTTAATGGGCTTCAGCTGTAATTTTATTAATGATTCCATAGCCATTTCTCATATATAACAGAAAATAATTTGCCCGTTATTGATAAATGTAAGCAATTCTCGAAACAGGGGGATATCAAATTTAGCCACGTAAATTATATCTATTTATAAATTAGATGTTTGAAGTTATTGAACTTATTATCATATTAAACTGTTTCACATAATTTCTATCATTTTAGTTTTATTATGTAAATATATACAGTCAGTTTGAAAGAATTACTATTACTCTATGAAATAATTGACCCAATCGTTTTATATAACTTCTATTTACCTGAGATATGTTTTTACACGCATTCCCCCTCTAGGACCTGAAAACATTAGAGTGAATTTTGTGTTTGTTTCTCAAAAATTCCCTTAGGATTGACTTCTATTTGATGGATTTACTTTCAAAAGTTTAACTTTTTATAAAATTCTGATGTATTTCCTGATCGAATTGTGATACTTTCTGTTTGCAAACACGAGGATTGTCATGACTGCCATAAATTGTCATGACTGCCATAAATTGTCATGACTGCCATAAATTGTCATGACTGCCATAAATTGTCATGACTGCCATAAATTGTCATGACTGCCATAAATTGTCATGACTGCCATAAATTGTCATGACTGCCATAAATTGTCATGACTGCCATAAATTGTCATGACTGCCATAAATTGTCATGACTGCCATAAATTGTCATGACTGCCATAAATAATGTCATGACTGCCATAAATTGTCATGACTGCCATAAATAATGTCATGACTGCCATAAATTGTCATGACTGCCATAAATAATGTCATGACTGCCATAAATTGTCATGACTGCCATAAATTGTCATGACTGCCATAAATTGTCATGACTGCCATAAATTGTCATGACTGCCATAAATTGTCATGACTGCCATAAATTGTCATGACTGCCATAAATTGTCATGACTGCCATAAATTGTCATGACTGCCATAAATTGTCATGACTGCCATAAATTGTCATGACTGCCATAAATTGTCATGACTGCCATAAATTGTCATGACTGCCATAAATTGTCATGACTGCCATAAATTGTCATGACTGCCATAAATTGTCATGACTGCCATAAATTGTCATGACTGCCATAAATTGTCATGACTGCCATAAATTGTCATGACTGCCATAAATTGTCATGACTGTCATCAATTGTCATGACTGTCATAAATTGTCATGACTGTCATCAATTGTCATGACTGCCATAAATTGTCATGGCTGCCATAAATTGTCATGACTGCCATAAATTGTCATGACTGTCATCAATTGTCATGACTGCCATAAATTGTCATGACTGCCATAAATTGTCATGACTGCCATAAATTGTCATGACTGCCATAAATTGTCATGACTGCCATAAATTGCTTGAATGTTATACATTAATGTTTTCACTTTGAATTTGAGATTAATAATTTAATTGAAACACGTGCTAGATATATTAGGATGGAAACATTTTTCCATTTGAATTATTACTTTATATTTTACATCACTTTCCCATTGCCAGGAATGGAAATAATTCCCGATATTTCGCCAATTTTATTGAATCGAAACATCGCGTGAAATATGAAAACTTTTTTTTTATTATTTAGTTTAAAATAACAATATTCTTCCATTAAAAACTAAACTGTGTTTTTCTAATTCAGCCAATTTAGAATAGTCTGTTGAATTCTTCTCTCAGGTTATGTAGAGGATAACCAACCATAACTACCTTTCCAAAGGCTAGAACTGCTAAATTACATTTTCGTTAATTGCATTCGTGTAACGAATGGTGAGCCATAAAATGAAACCTGGCCTCTACTCTACCCATTAGGTATATACTCAGTATTTATTTGAATGAATATTCATGAGAAGAAACGTATTTAAATGAATAATAATAATATTAAATCGTATATTATAAAAATAATCAAAATAGTTAATAGATGGTATTTTGTTGTAAATTGAAATAATAAATTATTATGAATGTTAATATTTTAAATAAAAGCACTCAATTTGTTCCATGGCTGCTGTAAGAAAAGCGATCGATAGTAATTGTAAAAGAGAATAAATTATGAATTTCAACTGATTTTTTTTTCACCTTCGTAATTGATCCGTCGTTTATGGGTATGTGTTGTGTGTTGAAGTTACATAATACTCATTAATCTATAGTAATGCAGATTTGTAATCGAAAATTTATAGATCTGGTTCATACTCAGATACTGAAATTAAAGTTAGATTCTGTACAGAAGAGCTCCTCTATAGTGAATGTAGAGTCCTGAGTAAGAGAACTACACCGTATAGTGAACCAATTTTCTTTAGTCTGCCATAAAACGGCAACTAGTTTTCTAAAGCTGCTGCTAGTCATGGCAGACTAAAGAATATTTGTTCCTTTTACAAGGTAATTCTCTTACTGAAGAACTCTAAATTCACTATAGAGAAGCTCTATTTTAGAGGAGTTCTATTTTAGAGGAGTTCTACTTTAGAGGAGTTCTACTTTAGAGGAGTTCTACTTTAGAGGAGTTCTACTTTAGATGAGTTGTACTTTAGAGGAGTTCTACTTTAGAGGAGCTATACTTTAGAGGAGCTCTACTTTAGAGGAATTCTACTTTAGAGGAATTCTACTTTAGAGAAGTTCTACTTTAGAGGAGTTCTACTTTAGAGGAGTTGTACTTTAGAGGAGCTATACTTTAGAGGAGCTATACTTTAAAGGAGTTGTACTTTAGAGGAGTTCTACTTTAGAGGAGCTCTACTTTAGAGGAGTTCTACTTTAGAGGAGTTCTACTTTAGAGGAGTTCTACTTTAGAGGAGTTCTATTATTGGGGATAGAACGAAACCTATGAATGTCCTTTTTTCTAATCACTAGTGAACCTTGTACCTGAATCATTCATCCCACCTCCCTAGTTTCCATGGAGCAATAAGCGAGGTGGAATCTTTCTCACAAATTGCCCTAGGAAAATTGAGCTTCCTCCCGACATTATAAGGAATTGAGGCAATTCCGTTGGCGGTGTAATTTGAGAATGCGGCGGAGTTACAAAGAGTGTATGTAATCGAGATGCTCTTGGGAAAATTTAATAATAAAAAGCACTATCAACCAATTGTGGTGATGACAGAATGCATTTAAGGAGACTAATAAGTCTACATTAGGACAAGCACGCTCTGCATTCAGGGTACAAACTTTAGGGACTTTCTCAGCCGACTTTGTATAATAATTGAAAATTTTATAATACTTTTCAATTTTTAATTTTAAAATTTTATTCTCAAAATTCTCAAAAATATCTGAAAAATGTTCTCAGGTTCTCTGCAATTTTATACCATTTTATTGATCAAAACAGCAACGAAATCAGTTAATAATTATTAAATCTGAATATCGATATAGATACATGTATTAAACTCGGTCTTAAAAAATTGTATTCTTAACACAACAACAAAATATTACTTTTAACCACATAATACAAATATTAGAACAATACACTAAGTAATATCTGATGACGATAATTAATATAAACAACGAAATGTGTTTCAGTAGAAAATCCATCGCGAGATAAATATTGCTGATGGATGTGTCTAATCTCATCCACATTAGCCAATGATTTTATCGACAATGGCAAAATATTATTCTTTGCAGATGCATTAAGGATAATACAAAGAAAACACCCCGGGGTTTAATAAGGAAAAGGAAAATGTTCAAAAGGCGCTCTAACCTACTGTGGCCTAGGAAGCTTTGTTTGAGACTAAACTAACGCAGGCGACTACAAAGGAAATGTTTGGAATGTAAATAATTCTCATTGTAAAATTTCTGGTCAAGCCAAGTCCTCTGGGCAATTTAGGTTATAAAGATCGAAGAAAAACTTTTCTTAAAATGGAAGAGGCGATAATTATAAAGCGTATCTCCCATAAAGGTGAGTCTGTGTTTGGTGGCTACGTGAAATGTATGGTCTTTGGAATTAAAAAAGGTAACCTGTTTTTCAGAAATTAAGAGCTTGGGTAAATTAATAAAATATTTGTATCGTTTTATGTCGAGTATATTAATGAAGAAACGTCGTGACAAATGTATTTTAGGAGACTATCAAAATTGAACATACTTTCTATCAATTTTATTATTATTGAGAAGTTCTGCTACAGTTTTATAAGCATTAGAAAATAGAAATAAATAGGCCAGCCTATGTTCCAAAAAATGTGCCTTTGAAGACAACAATTGCTGCACTTTTCTTAGGTAAAGAAAACCTACAAAGGTTCAATTACCGACAGAATAAAACCTATAGCGGCAACTGTTGTCGATAAGGGCTCATTATTCGGTACACAGGCTAGCGTTGTAACAGCCTTGCCTATAGACTGTATATATCGTGTGTATTACTTACATTTATTAGAAACATTACAGCAACTCTCTTTTTCATCGTAAAATATTTTGTATTAATCTTTAATTTACTTACTTACTTATCTTATATAAACTTTTACCTTGTACTTAGCTATCTCGAACTAACTTATCTTGTACTTATTTATCTTGTACTTACTTATCTTGTACTTACTTATCTCGAACTAACTTATCTTGTACTTATTTATCTTGTACTTACTTATCTTGTACTTACTTATCTCGAACTAACTTACCTTGTACTTATTTATCTTGTACTTACTTATCTTGTACTTACTTATCTCGAACTAACTTATCTTGTACTTATTTATCTTGTACTTACTTATCTTGTACTTACTTATCTCGAACTAACTTACCTTGTACTTATTTATCTTGTACTTACTTATCTTGTACTTACTTATCTCGAACTAACTTATCTTGTACTTATTTATCTTGTACTTATTCATCTTGTACTTACTTATTTTGTACTTACTTATCCTTTACTTACTTCACATGTACTTAATTACTTGTTGTGAAATTACTTATCTTCTACTTACATATCTTTTACTTACATATCTTGTACTTACTTATCTTGTAGTTACTTATCTTGTACTTACTTCACCTGCACTTACTTATCTCTTGTTTACATTTAACCCTGTACTTATTTATCTTGTGATTATTTATCTTTCATTTTCTTATCCATTGAACAATAATTAATTATGCGTTCATTGTTTAATAATTAATAAATAAATAATTCCGTCTATGTATAAAGTTATTAACTCTTTTTAATATGTCACTCTATATTTATTTATTCAAGCAAATCCATGTATAAAAGGTATGTCTATTAATTAGATACGAGGAAATTATCCGCATCAATTAGCCGATTATATTCACATTTGTGATAAAAATCATTAATAAATGGATTAAATGAGAGATGATAAAAATACTCGAGAAGTCAACTTCACTGAAATGACAACTTGAATCATATTAAATTGTACATTTTGATCTATATTATAGTAGTACATTTTAATCTATATTAAATAGTACATTTTAATCTATATTAAATTGTATTTTTTAATATCAATACTTAGGTACTAATACACAATATTTTATGAAATAGAAATATATAAGTTATTGTGCAAAGAAAAATAAATAATCTCATAAAATAACATATAAATCAATGTAATACATTATATAAGAAATTCCAATGCAGGTATAATCATCGAATGTAAATCACATAGTTGTTTGTTAACCTCTCTTTATTAACTTCATAATGTTTAATGTACTGAATCCCCTTCATAAAGCCTCTATGCAAATGATGGCAATTCTAAAGCCATCTTTTATTCTCAGTTTAGAGTTTATCAAGAGATTTCGAGACTAGGAACCATGAGTGGTTTCATCACCAGTTATTACTGAGGAGAATGCCCAATTTATCACCCAATTGAAATGAAGCTATTTCTATTGAATGCTAATTGGCTTATATATTAGCAACGGAATCATTTTGGGTAAATTAAATTCTGCGCTGAATGTAATTGTTTTCATTATTCAATTATTGGATTCTGATTAATTAAACGTTTTGCCGAATATTCAAATTGGTATTAGACGAAAGCAATGTTAAATATTTCAAAATATATTTGAAACATTTATTCTATATTTAAAGAATTTAATTCCAATATTAATCCGTACTGAAATGCATTAGAATTTTAATATTTGTACTCAACTATCCGTTTTGCCGTTTTTCGATGGATGTTCCCAATCGGTATATAATCCATCAATTTTTTATATGATAATTAAATATTCAAGCACCAACAGAATAATGATGTTCAACCATCCGCTGCTTTTTAATTTAATTTTAAAAATTAAAATTATGTATTCATCGTATATGACTATTAGTATATGACGTCACAATAATAAATATAGTTAGTTATCGAAAAGGCAACGATATCAGCACTATAGACTATTCGACTGGAATTGGAAATTAAAAATAAAACGATAGCAAACAATTGGCAATCTAAATTTTGGATAGTCGCAAATTTATTCGCTCATATGAGACCGCAACGAAATAATCATTTTTAGCCGAGCAAAATACAAAGAATTATACTCAACAGAGTGGTTTATGTACTAAATAGCTTATTAATTCAGTATTTTATATATAAATTAGAACACTGTTCTTTCGACAATGAATATGTTTTAAATACTCATATTTTTATATGTTTTTTTAATTGCATCAGCCTATTGAAATTTTAATTCAACGTATATAATCTGCATGATAAAAGTTATTTTATCCTATCGATATATTCAAAGTCTATCAAATATTAATCATATATTATATTGGAAGTGCAAGTTTATTTAAATTTAAGAGAAAATAATTTTCATTGTTTGCTTAATTTAGCAACCTATTGGTTTTGAAATTATGTAATATTTAACTTCAATAATAAAATAATAATATCATATCATATAAATGAATAAGCTATATTAATTAATTAAATTTCTGTTTTAAAAATATTTGCTAATATTATCATAGTTTATTAGGTAAGTTACGAATTAACGGTTGGTTTCATATTTTTGGATATATGAGAAAAAATGATATAATGACCAAGATTGAAATAAAATAATTATTAATATATAGTTTATTCTTATATGACCGAAAATTTGAAACCGACCGATAAATCGTACCTTACCCTTCATAAGAATGTGTGGAATACAATTTTGAAGAATGCACTGTTTTATTAACTAATAATAACTTCTCTACCATAATCTTCGGTGGCCCATGATAATTTTATAGCTGCATGAACACCTGAATACCGGCAAAGAATACTCTGGATCATTACCGCTCAACCATCATGCACAATGAAGGTGAATGAAGGCTGCCCTCAATTCACCGCACGGTAAGTTCACCGCATTTCAATTTCCGCACGGTAAATTAATCGCAAAATCAATACAATTATAAGACACAGACTTTTCTGGAACCTTTATACTTGTAAATTAGTCCTTGCTATTATAGAGATGAAAAAAAATTAATAATAATGTCGCAAAAATGCGCAGGACATTCTACTAGACAATGAAGACTGTACATCCGAAAATATGAAAGCGTTTAGAAGGCATTAAGCATGAACAAATACTAACAGAAATCAACAAAATACAATATACTGATCGATAAATGGCTACCAAGGGAAGTGAAGCATACATTCAATCTGTTGCTAGTCTACAAGGTTTATTCTGTTATATGACGAACATTTAGTTGGTATATTTTAATTATTTTATTGCATTGTATTTATAATATTTTAACATTTGTTTTCGAAATTGTTTGTTATTGCAACGGATAATCGTAAAGTAAAATTACGAGAAGAAAATTCTATTTTTTCTCTTATAGATAAATAAATATAGGTAAATATAGAATAAGATGTAATATATTAGTATGAAGGTGTATATTCTCTATTACATTATATACATACAGTCGTCAAATCATTTCTTGACTCTTATTTCTTAGGAATTATCAACACACGTAACTTAAATTGATATATACTATGCGGTGATATATCGCACGGTCAATCGAAGTGATGTGAGCTTAGCATGCAGTGAATATACCGCACGGTGAATTGATATGCGGTGAACTTACCATGCAGTGAATATACCGCACGGTGAATTGATATGCGGTGAACTTACCATGCAGTGAATATACCGCACGGTGAATTGATATGCGGTGAACTTACCATGCAGTGAATTGAGGGCGGTGAATTTGCTGCGGGATGAATTGATGTGTGGTGAATTTACCGTGTAGAGAACTGAGGGCGGAAACTTTAAGGCTAAACTTACCTGTATTCGAATATCATTGTGGGTAATAATAACTTTTGATTTAATTCAATTTTCTAGAGCAAATTATACAGTGCCTAATCATAATAATTTTCAGTGAAGATCATATAGTTAGAATTATTAACTGATCTCCTGTATATTGAGTGTATAATCTATAATATACGTATTACGTCACAGGTATGTGCAGACACACACATCGGGGCACTATAGTGCACTATAGCTTGCAGTTAAGGATATAATGGATGCACTATCGTAAATGTCTGGGAGGATCATAGAGGATAATAATAAATAGTTTGACATAGTTTTCAATGACCCATGATATATAATATACCTTATATAAAATAATGCTAATATATTAGCGAGAGTTAGCAGCTTAATATATTTTCCTGAAAGATGAAACATTTGCTGAATTTTAATGTTTAATTGATTGGAAGATTCGCTTTAAGTGCTACCTACCTTTCAGTTTAAAAATTAGACCTTATAAATATCAGGGTAGGTGATATATAAATATATATTTTAAAATCGACATATCCATTTTCACATTAAATGAGGTAGGAAATTCAAAAACAGTTCATTGGAAGGAAAATAAAATTTAATATAAAATTTTGTAGAGTTTATTACAATATATAAAACATAAGTATCGAATGAATCAGTATCACACTTTTGTAAAACTTTGACAATTAAATAGTCTTTACACAAGTTTACGATACATTTGTTCCATTGGTCGAAATAAAATATCTTCAAAATATTAAATAACAGTTCTTCTATTTACCAAACGCACAAGATGCTGAGAGTAACCATATTTTATAGTTTCTTTTATTTATCAGTAAGGTCAGAAGAAAGCTAATATTTGTAAATAAATGTAAACTAAAGCAAGAAATGGAACAGAGAAAGATTCAAAATGGACCAACTTTCAATTCAAATAGCGTTAATCTAATTCCATGTTATTCCAGAAATGTTCCAAGGATTCAATCACCAATCGTCTTTTTTAGATCGCGAATGATACTCGATAGGAAATGCCATCTACGAAGATGATTTTTGATACGATGGATTATTAACCGTAAAATTGAAATGCCATAATTTTTTATCGTCGGACCTTCCAGGCAAAAATCTCCTACGGCATGAGTTCATGTTATAATACATTAAGATAGATAAACCCATATGTAATTAAAGTTATTGTGGATCACTTCTTCTTCTATGGCCCCACTATAACTTTCTTTACAATCTTCTGTAAAAATTAGATTTTTCTTATTTTAATGATTTTTTTTTCTCTTGGTAGACATTCAACTGTCTTAGTATTTCCCTACGGTAGAGATAGGCACCAGAGTATACTGAAGAAAGGCAAGTTCTGAGTTATCGGATGGCTCTAAATTTCCAATCATTATAAGAAAAAGTGTATATAGGTATAACTCTCATTATTTATTTTCCGTTAATATGATTGATAATGTGGAACCTTCCGATAACTCGGAACTTACCCTATCTACTTTTAATAATATATTTAGTTATTCCGCTTGGAAAAGAATCGCTGTTGTGGCCGAAGACCGTATAACCAAATTAAAAATTTGAAAAATTGTTCCCCTAATCGTAACTTTGGAAGTATTTTGTAATCTGTGAAACTTTGACTGCTCCTTAATTTGAATTTTTTTTGCTGTAAATTGCCTCTTAAATATACCTGTAATCATTTTCTCTGTAATAGTACAGCATATAAATATTTTCATGACAAAAGTACAAGAACAAGATTTCATATTTTATCGTATGTTCATTTTACATTAATAAAACCAAATATAATATTATTAATGAAGCCTATGAATAATAATGAAACAATATATAAAATTACGTTGATAATAAATCACAAAATATTGTAATATACAGGAAAGAATGGTATTCTTCTTATAAATTAAACATGGTTATATAATCAATTACAAGGCAAGAAAAAATTAGATAATAAATGATATATTAGTATTTTTTCCCATATCTCCGATTCAATTTTATATTCGTCAGATCTCCTCTTTCATAATGTATTTCTATTTAGAATTGATCATTTTCGGCCAGCGTTTTGTTTTCATTGGATTCTTCCGTAAAATGGACACGCAAAGAGGATTCCTATGGTCGACGCTAAGTCTACTTGACTAAAACTTACAGCAAACTCTCCCCAGGAAAATAGAGCAAACATTATCCCTTGTGTGAATGTCTCAAAATAACAGAGGGAAATTCGCAAGAAATGTTATTATGTTTCCTGGGGATTACTAAACCCTCTAACTTTTACCTCGAGTGAATTTCATATTACTTTGGTTATCTTCTTTGCTTTTCAACTTCTGTTCAAGATTATGAATTATTTGTATGATTTTATTGGTTATAATTAGTAACAAATTATTAACTACTAGTAGAGTAAACCTCTTTCTAATTCATTGAAAAATCAATAATTAATATAATGGGGTTGGGATTGCATATACATACATATAAATAAGGTAACCCACAAAAAATGTAATCAACTTTAAATTATTCTAAATATTGCATTTGACAGAAATAGTTCTGAAATATAATTATAAATAAGATTTTTATTCTACCATTGTCCTTGTTTAATAATGGAACACCAAATATCACCGTTCATTTTGAATTAAAATAACTAAACATCTGCAGAAGTTAAATAGGTTTTGTGAACACTATTCTATTAATATCCGCTTCTTCTATCTGTGTTAAAGTTTTCATTTAATTTCCTCTAACCAACCGACTGACTCGGATTCTTTCCTAATTGTGTAGATTGTAGATAACTATAGATTATATTCACAGGAAAGTTACTATAGATTACTATAGATTATATTCACCCGAAAGTTACTATAGCTTGGCATTGTGACACCAAACTTTGTCCTGTTATAGCTTGAGCAGGAACTATATCAAATGAGAACAAATAAACAGTCTGTTATAGTAACGGACTGTTACTATAACAGACTGTTACTATAACAGTCTGTTATTATAACAGACTGTTACTATAACAGTCTGTTATTATAACAGACTGTTACTATAACAGACTGTTACTATAACAGTCTGTTATTATAACAGACTGTTACTATAACAGTCTGTTATTATAACAGACTGTTACTATAACAGTCTGTTATAATAACGGACTGTTATAATAATATTATTTATTTGTCATCTTGTTATCGCATAACTCAAAAAGTCTTCAGCTAAATTGCATGGAATTTGGTGGGACAATCGGTCAACATCCAGGAACGAGTTTATTTGATTTTGGGAGAGATCAGGTCTAAGGTCAAGGTCATATATAACTTAAAAAATATTCAACCAAATTGTCTGAAAGATGGTGGGATGATTGGTCGATATTCAGGAACCATTTGCTTATGTTTTGGTGGCGATCAGGTAAAAGGTCAAAGACAAAGGTCAAGATCATTTATAACTCAATAACTCATAAACTGTTCATTGTTCAATCAAATCGCCTAAAATTTGGTGGGACGATGGTCATTATCCAGGAGCCAGTTTATCAAATTTCGGGAGCGAATCGGGTCATGAAGGTCATTTCTAAGCGGCGACGAAGGTATGCACTCTATGAGTGCCCATCATCTAATTAATTATAGATTTGTATCCAATTTAGATACCGTTGGAGTATAATTAACTCATCCATTGCAACAGATAGGAAATGATCACTCTACGATTCATGAGCTCTTAGAAGCCATTTGGAATTTAATGATGGAATCAATAGTACTCGGCAGAGAATCATGTTGTCTGTCTGTTACTTAATCTCATCTCATTTGGAAGATTATGACCACTGAGTGGCTCAGACGAATCAGTCAATCATGTCCTGATCATGTTGAGATCATGTTCATATTCACATCATGTCTTGTACATGTTCTGATCATGTCTTGATCGGATCATGACTTGATGTCAGATCAAGTCCTCAACATGTTCAGATCAAGTCCTCAACATGTTCAGATCAAGTCCTCAACATGTTCAGATCAAGTCCTCAACATGTTCAGATCAAGTCCTCAACATGTTCAGATCATGTCATCAACATGTTCAGATCATGTCATCAACATGTTCTGATCATGTTCAGATCATGTCCTAATGACGTTTTCTACTTGCTACTGAAGTCGTTTAGAGAAGTAATCAACTCGTAATATGATAATTGAAGGATAATCTATTATAGATGATAATGATAAATAGCTCAGTGCGAATCATTATAGTGATATATGATAACGTAATTTGATTGGATAGTAAATTGTAATAGCCTAAAATAATCATAAATAGTTTGAAAAATATATCAATAGGAGAAAGATTTACGAGTCTTACTCACTTAATCTTTTATGATCCCACCATAACATTATCCTTCTAAATGAGACATATTGAAAATGATACTTTTTAAGGAAAATATACAATTTGAAGGTTTCTAAAGAAATGATGAGTATGTCGTACAGGTATTTGAGAAGAAATAAAATACTATTTTGATGATAAATTTTTGTTTTGATTCCTGATTCTGATATCAACTTTGAAAAATATAACTATTTGTCCATATACATTGTACTAAATTATAAATTATTAGAAATCAATGTTGGTTAGTATGTATTGAATTGGACATTGCTATGAAATTGAAGATTTTCAATAAGAATAGGAAATCAATAGCATCGTGATTTCAATGACAAAATTATTGTTATATGGATTTCCTTCTGTTCACAATAAAATAAAAGACGAAGTTGCGAAACTGTTACACACGAGTCCATTTTTGAGTTATTAATGCCGTTGTCAAAGGATTCATCTTCAATGATTCTTTTTACAACATCAAAGTACTTTTTGTCAGAGTAGATCAAAAGGCACTCACTAATGAAAATTCAATGTAATTATCGCGTGCTTTTCCACTCATTATGCAGTGGCCATTGCCTGATCACATGAAGCTGCATCAAGGAGAGTTCCGGTCACCGCACAGGCTGATGGAAATCAAATCACAGGCCATTTTAACGTTAACATTTCCCTGCTCATGATAGAGTGAAGCAAATCATCATTCTGAGGTAGAATAGGTGTGCCAGTGCCAGTTAGAATAGGTGCTGTTGATTTGAATGTCTATGATAGGCATTCCAGACTCCAACAAATTAGTTACACCTATTTTTCACTGGAAGGTACCCACAAAAATCGCGAAGATTTATTTGGTACAATGATGTACCATAATATTGTCTAACAAGGGATTTGCTTCAACCAATTGAAGATGTTGCGTGAACAGAGGAAAAGTTCGACAAATCACTGAAAAATAGAAAAGGGATTTAAATATTTCTCACACATGAAGAGTAAATATGTATTTCTCCAGTAAAAACTCATTATATTTTCGTGTAGTTTTGTTCTAGGGATCGTATTTTCCTCAGTGATTCTAAGAACGTTTGAAGATGTTTTTTTCTACGAAGTTCTCTAAGAATTTAGTTTCTTTAAATCAGAAAATATTTTCAACGATTTTATTTTTTTATGAAAGAAGTTGAGGTGAGACCAAATCTGTAGAAGTTTGATACATTTCCAGTTGAATCCATTGCAACTAATACTCCGTACTCATTGTCAAACAGTTTGTCAGAGTATTTGATGCGTGTGTACGGAGTATTGCAAATTGAAATAGATACATATAGCGCAAAATGGATAAAAAATTAAATTGATTTCGAACTTGAAATTATATAATAATTCTTATAATTTGAACATATTTGTGAAATGTCTTCCAGTCTCACAAAATTAATTTGAAATGAAGAAACATGATTTTTATTTGAGGTAATAAAAGCGTCTTTTTTCTCCTATTTTTATTATAATTTAATATTCTAACATTAAATATAAGAAAACTTTATTCAATTAATTAATAGATTAATTTATAACTAAGAAATTATCAAGCTTATCTCCAATGTGCAACATCGAATTTATTGCGGTATGGTTTTAGACAATCGGAAATAATTGAAAATACATACAGTTTGTGATATAATTAATCACAAACTGATCTTCGAAAAGAATACTTACTTTCTTAATTTAAAAACTCTTTACTCTTTTTCTTATAGTTCATTATTCTCAGAGACTTGAATATGCAATTTTCTAAAACATTCAATTACATTTTTATTAAAATTATGTTTCCAATTTTACTTGCAATTACCAAAAATTTCTATTAAAGGATAAAAACAAGTTATATTGGAGGTAAACAATTTCATCACCAATATTACCTAATTATTCGAGGTATGACTAGAAAATTCATTTTTCCGATTGAATTACAGTTTGCAATCATAGTTGAATTACAGTTTGCAATCATAGTTCGAGTGGTTGGACATAACTGTAAAATGAAGAGTAACTTTGATTAGTGATCTACGCAAGAGTTGTATAGTGCTCTACGCGCGTAGATCCCTCAATAATTATGCAGAATAACACTAAATGTAAAGTGCTCTACGCGTGTAGATTACTATAAAAACGGCAAATCGTGACACGTAAAGTGATCTACGCGCGTAGATCACAGGCGTTGCAAGTGAGTGAAGTGAAGAGTGATCTACGTGCGCCAGTGTTATGCGTAGATCATTATTCACTGTATGTGTTACAGCGTGTGAAGAGTGCTCTACGCAAGTTATGTTACGCGGCCTCTGATTGGTTGAAATTCATTTTCTAAAAATATTGCTCATTTATTGAAAACTATTTCAATGGTGGACTGTGATAGAGGTAACTATAAAAAAATCAACTTTTTATTGAGGTTATAAATGTAATAGTTATTGTCAAAATGAATATAAAGTTTATAATGAAAATTTTATGTACGGAGAATTATCATTTTTCTTTCAATTATTATTACATTTACAAATATTTAGTGATAACATGCTTCATAAATATTTATTATTGAAATTAATAACTAGACACCTTGTCAGCTTCTACAATATTAATCTCACAGGAGAATATTTGGAGGGTTGAGAGGTAACTGTGCTTCTAAACAGTATTGTCCATACGATGAAAGATAAAGTCGGGAAAGAACGAACCCAACTATACCTTTTACAGGTCTAGTTGATCCAAATGAAATAATATTTGATCCAAGAGAATATCAATTTTATCAAAGTGAATTTGACTTTGCACCATGTGAAATTGAATTTGATCTTTATGCAATTGAATTTGATCCATGAGAAATAATACTTGATCCAAGTGAAATTATTGAATATTTTATCATTCCGATACCTCACATTTTGTGTCTTTGTCTGTTGGTTGGTTGCAAGAAAAATGTCACGCTTTTAACATTTAATATATAAAAAAAATATTTGTATAACTTATGTGAGATTATGATCGGCACATCATAATTTCTCATTGACTCCTTAACATTTCATTGTTTATCATAATCTTTGATTGCCCACCATAATCTTTCATTGCCCACCAAAATCTTTCATTACCCTCAATAATCTTTCATTGCCCACAATAATCTTTCATTGCCCACAATAATCTTTCATTGCCCACCATAATCATTCATTGCCCACTATAATCTTTCATTGCCAACCATAATCTTTCATTGCCCACAATAATCTTTCATTGCCCACAATAATCTTTCATTGTCCACAATAATCTTTCATTGCCCACCATAATCATTCATTGCCCACTATAATCTTTCATTGCCAACCATAATCTTTCATTGCCCACCATAATCTTTCTTTGCCCTCAATAATCTTTCATTGCCAACCATAATATTTCATTGACAACCATAATCTTTCATTATCCACCATAATCCTTCATTTCCCACTATAATCTTTCATTGCCCACCATAATCCTTCATTTTCCACTATAATCTTTCATTACCCGCTATAATCTATCATTGCTCACCATAATCTTCCATTGCCCACCATAATCTTTCATTGCCCACCATGATCTTTCATTGCTTCACCATAATCTTCCATTGTCCACCATGATCTTTCATTGTCCACCATAATCTTTCAGTACCCACCCTAATCTTTCATTGCCCACCATAATCTTTCTTTGCCCTCAATAATCTTTCATTGCCAACCATAATATTTCATTGACAACCATAATCTTTCATTATCCACCATAATCCTTCATTTCCCACTATAATCTTTCATTGCCCACCATAATCCTTCATTTCCCACTATAATGTTTCATTACCCGCTATAATCTATCATTGCTCACCGTAATCTTCCATTGCCCACCATAATCTTTCATTGCCCACCATGATCTTTCATTGCTCACCATAATCTTCCATTGTCCACCATGATCTTTCATTGTCCACCATAATCTTTCAGTACCCACCATAATCTTTCATTGCCCACCATAATCTTTCTTTGCCCTCAATAATCTTTCATTGCCAACCATAATATTTCATTGACAACCATAATCTTTCATTATCCACCATAATCCTTCATTTCCCACTATAATCTTTCATTGCCCACCATAATCTTTCATTTCCCACTATAATCTTTCATTACCCGCTATAATCTTTCATTGCTCACCATAATCTTCCATAACCCACCATAATCTTACATTGCCCACCATAATCCTTCATTGCCCACCATAATCTTTTTTTGCCCTCCATAATCTTTTTTTACCCTCCATAATCTTTCATTGCCCACCACAATCTTCCATTGCCCACCCTAATCTTCTATTCATTGCCCATCCAAAAAATGTTTCATTGCCAACCATTATAATCTTTTATGGCCAACCAAAAATACTATATTATTGCCCACCATAATAATATATCATTGTCCACTATAATAATCTCCAAAATCCACCATTTTAATTGGCCTATCAATATATTTTATGATCCCCATTATACATAAAATTTATTTACATAAAATTTATTTAACTAAATACATACAAATAGCTCTTTCCTAGTTCACGTCCCTAAATGAAATAGGGACGTGCACTAGGAAGGGGGTATTTTTAAATCAATTTATCTCAAATTTAATTAAATTTCATCTGATTAAAATATATTGCACAAATAATTATTAATTGACAGAAAAATTAGTATCTTAACTACAAATACAAATAATACCAGAAAGGAGTATTTGAATTTGAAATTCAGCAAGCAAATTAAAGAATATAGATTTGGAAAACAGATTGAAATATATATTATATAGTTTAGTACTATATACTCCTGCTTTTTCTTGAAATGGTTATCAATATGAGAAAATTATTGATTTATGATTATTTCATCCTAGTTCACGTGGAATTACGGTCAGTTGGAATGTTATTCCACAACGTGCAAAAAAGTCTATGGGAGAATGTAACCACATTTAAAAATGTAATATTTTTTTAAATTATGTTATCATTTTTTTTGAGAATGCGAATTTGAAGAAAGGACTATTAAATAATTGTAGAGTGAAAATTTTTGAACAAATTGAAACGAACCATATGTCTCTATGTCAAATAATGAGAGAGAAATAAGGATTTTAATAAAATTTGAATTTTGCGGGGTTTTTACGGGGGGGGGGGGAAGTTAAATTAGTGAGACACTCCCTTCAAAGACTATATTTTTACATTAAAAAGAAAGAGAAAACAAATGAGTTTAATTCCAAACGTTTGATAGAATGTGTAAATATGATACACAGATAGACAGTGGTTTACAAAACGCAAGTCCACCACAAGTGACTGTATAAGAACAAACCTATTTACAAACATTCAAGCTTTGAATGACCAGAAAATAATGCAATGAATTACATTAGATGTTAACACGAATGTATAGTATATATTTGTAAATAAAATAACAGTTTATAAAGAAATAGAAGTATACAGTTAAAAACATTATTTTTTCTCTCTGTAATCATACTACCTAGTTTAATTATTCGATTGAAATATTTGTTATTTAAGATTCTAGAATAATCATATCCAATAATAATTAAATGTTAGTTCAACATTTGAATATAATTTGGTTATAGCAATACAGAGACCATTTGACAATGGTATAGAGTCATAGACTATAGCTTTTATTTGCAGTTCTAGGCTCATTAATTTGTTAAACATTACGATAGGTACCTAAAAACTACTGATAGAGGGGGAGGAAGGGGGTGAGATGATGTTTGAGCGTATAATACTATATAGGGATATACAGATTTGGGGAAAATGCATTTTCACAACTATGGTCGTTGTAAAAAAATATTATTGAAATATATAAAATCAAAATCTAGATAAAAAGATGTATTATTGTGACTGTTATTTGAATGACGATTTGTGATATATTGAGTAAATTTTATACTGATGAGTGATGACCATTTTACCTATGATATGGTTCATACTACCTAGTTTAATTATTCGATTGAAATATTTGTTATTAAATTTAAATAAATATTTTGATATAAGAATATTGATTAGTTATGTACAATTATTTAGATAGCTGACTAATTAGGGTAAGTTCCGAGTTATCGAACGGTTACATTTTCGAGCACGTAAAATATGTATTTTAATTATTATTTTATACTCATAATAACCTTTTTTACTTGTTCGTAAAACTGGAACCGTTCGATAACTTGGCACTTACTCTATAGATAGGTACAATATTTTTGGTTATTTTCCCTACACGGCTATACTTTAGTAACTTGGTACCTAGTAACAACAGTCTTTTAGTTAAAACTTATGGGATCGGATACCCATAGTACTCGGAAAGTGAGGGGTTAAGGGGGACTGGGGAGGGTAGCACTATGGTTAGTGGCAGGGGGTGTAGTTCATAACCCCCCCCCCCGGTCAGTGGTCACGAAGCCCCATGTTTTTAATCCTTATTTACTTATATTATTTAATCCTTCTCGACACTTTTGTAGTTCATTACTGATTAAACATAAAATATATGTTTAATCATATGTTTCCCCTGCCAGGTCATTAAACTATAGTTCATTTAGTGTAACAAATAAATAACCTATTTATAAATTATAAGTCATAATAATTTGTGTTATTTACCGCTATAGTGAAAATAATTTTTAAAAACAGAATATAATGAAGTTTATATTATTTTCGAACATGAAAGTTTACAGTTTTTATGTTTCAGAAGAATTAGTGTAAACAATGAAGGTAGTACGTATAGTGCAACAGAGTAATAAGTTCCATGGTTGGTACTAAGGAAGGTTAGATATCGATATCTAACCTTATTATCCAACTATTGACAAGCAATGCAATTCCTTTTTTAGATCTCAAAGGCATTGTTACTAGTGTAACTAGTGTGTACACGTTATACCTTCCTGGACACGACACCTCTATGTATAGTCCCGCAGATTGTGTACCTAGGTAAGTAACTAGTGCAACTAACTATAGTGTACCTAAGTAACCAAGGGTGTAGGTCATAGGGTATGGTCTCTCAGTTATCTCTATCTAGGTAGCTTCTCTCAGTTATCTCTATCTAGGTAGCTTCTCTCAGTTATAACTGCTTAGGTAGTTACTCTCAGTTATTTCTATCTAGGTAGCTTCTCTCAGTTATACCTGCTTAGGTAGTTACTCTCAGTTATTTCTATCTAGGTAGCTTCTCTCAGTTATACCTGCTTAGGTAGTTACTCTCAGTTATTTCTATCTAGGTAGCTCTTCATTTCTTTAACTAGGTAAATAAGGATTAAAAAACAAGGGGGGAGAGGGGTGACCGGGAGGACTTATGTCCCAGGGGGGTAACCGACTAGTGTATCTAGATGACTAACTAATGTATCTGGGTACCTAACTTGTGTATCTAGGTACCTAACTAGTGTAACTAGGTACCTTGGGTGTGTGTGTGTGTGTGGGGGGGTGCTTATGTCCTACAATCATTCGTTAGGTGATACTAATTCGAATAGTTTTTTCATCAAAAAAATGGAAGAAATACAAATTACAACATGCCTAACTAACTATGAAGCTCATTGCAATATATCATCCGAATCTATTAATGTAATAAATTATAAGCATGTAATAGTTTTACTGTATGCTGGATGAGTAGGTATATAACTATCAATAATGTAGTCTTTAAAATTCCATTACCTAAAATATTTTATATATTTCAATATGTTTATATAGGCATATTCATATAGTAATTTTACAATCATTATCTCATTGTTAATAAAATCTAACTATTTTATTTTTTAATTAAAATGTAACCATACATTCGTCTTCTTAATTTCAAGAATGACGTCCTAATCTGGTGATGAAAGTTAAAAGGGGTGTCGTTAATTTTTCAAGGGGGATATTTCATTCACTCAAGCCAACCAAATGAACTGTTTGTACAAACTCACATACATCTACATATTTAAGCATGCTCATTGGTCAACCTCAGACTCAAAGGAACTAGAGGACCAAAATTAATATTTTTTTTTCACCAATATTTTTTTTTTTTCACAGTCGTTTATAAATATCAGTCTAAAAATAAATATAAGCACAGAGTTAAATGGATAATTCATTTTTCTCAGTGTAATCATTTACTCCACTCCTTTTCTATTTGTGAAATAGTATGTGTATATATGCAACATCACCTCTGCCTTAAAATTAATTTTTTCTTTCATTTTTTATTTTTTTATTTCTTCTAGTTATTAGTATGATGCAATCCCTAATTCGATTAAATTGTTTAATGTAGTTTTTGTATCCGCTAGTTTGTTGTACTGCACACTTCATGATTGTTCAATAACCTGACAGGGGGGTTTGTGTATACGTACATTTACGACTCTCATACATATACCCGATATACATATGTACAATCACGACAATAATATATGCGCTTTTAGATTCATTGAAAATGCGCGACAATCTCGAGATTGTGCAAGGCACGTAAAGGGTATGAAGCAGGACCAACAGTGATGTTGGTCAAATATCAACATCAAATACGATAGTTAAAGCTTTACATAATAACTTAGCAGTATATTATTGATAATTTCCGGGCGAAGATCGCTGATTGAAGATCGCTGATTGAAGATCGCTGCATGCAAAACGTACCTTTAAGGCCATCGGCTAGAGCTGCTGCGTCTAATAGTAATTTTTACAGCTCCCTTTTATTTGTGGACGGTAAATAAATGAAGCGTTAATAACAGACAAAGTTTGCTGTTAATTGAGGTATCTTTGGTATTGCATTAATTTTCAATATAAATTAATTAATTAATATTAATATATTAATTAATTAATAAATTAAGTGAAACTGACGGTAGTAGGGCGGCTACAGTCGATCGTAGCATTGGAAAGCATTTCGACGGCTACAACTGTATGGCTGTAGCCGCTGCATTGGAAGTTCAACTGTATACATAAGTTGTGACGTGTAGAATAGTGTACACAAGTACGTGACGCACACGTGTAAACTACTGGAAAACATCTTCATGAAATTATGGTTAACTATTTCATATAAGCATTAATATATTAGTCGTTTATTGAATGCATTATGGTAATTCTATGAATCCTTAAGATATAAGATCCAAATAACAGATAATAAAGATGCCATGAGTCACGATGTCACTGTGTATGTACACTTCTAGAAGGGGCGCGAAACCCCCCACCCTCTCCCCCACTCTTGCCTGTGTACGTTCCTATTTAAAGTAATGATTACATAGTAGGAATGGTCAATGGAAAATATAATCATATTGATTATTATACTAATATGAATGGATTTAATACTACCAGTTAAAAATTTAGATATTGGATTTTCGTTGATAATTTATTTAAAATCATGGCGTATGAATAGTGGCGTGATGGGACAACTCTAATTCAATAATTTAATTAATTCAATAAATAGCTCATTACAGGTAGTACCTACTCTATTTTTTCTCCAAAATAGCACAATATTGTCTTCATTGGAATAAGTCATAATAATTTCTGAATCACCGAATAAAGTGACAGTTGCAGTTAATAACTTATTTATTTCCTTGATGGCATAGGTACCATATTTTTTTAATAATCAATTTTCCATAAAGTCCTAGTGAATTAAAGTGCATCGTTGCACTCAACAAGGAATGGGGTCATTTTATAATAAAATATATAGTTTTACATTTTGTTTAATATTTTAATTGGTGGACATTAAACCAATTATAATATCTAGAAAAAATAATAGATTATGTATTTTAACTTACATGACCGAAAATGTGGAACTATCCGATAACTCGGAGCTTACCCTTTATTCTAAAAAAATATGTTTCTCTTTTTTAATTGCCATACTAAATATTTTATCTTCACAAATATTGCAGCGGTGATCTACATATATTGAAGGGTGCAATAATATTACAATTTCTGAACAGTTAAAATCTGAACTTGTGTTCTTTTTTGCATTCACCGATCAGGTAGCTTTTCTGCATCCATGAGTTTTATCCCATACGGTGGATGTTGATTTTGCTCACAGAGCCACTTTCCTTTCTGACTGCTTCATCCAGTTCCTTGTATTTATTTTCCTTATATCATCAGCGATATGGCCCATGATTATAAAGTAGACGTTAAAACCCTTACTAAAATTTAATATTTAATTATTTATTATGCATCACTAAAACAAATACAGTTAGCATTAATTTGTATGCATAGTTTTGAATTTATTTAACAAAAATGTACGTATTATGTATTCGAATATCAATCACAATTTTCATTCAAAATCTTTTTACTACAGTGATGATATATGGTGAGTACCTATTAGTATATTACAATTCGATCGATCTATCAGATGATGAGTAAACTGTCTGGAATAAAAATGCTTATATATACATACTCAGTATTCCTTCTTTGAATATTGTGATATGAATGAAAACTTGAATTTAATGTTGAGTTACTATAGGACATCACCTATAGTAATTGCAATATATTTGATATTTTTAGTGAGTTATTTTGAAATAATAGAATAGTTTACCTTAGAGCTCAAGATAACGGAGTACGTTCAATAGCCCCCCCCCCCTTCCCCCGGTCATGAGCCCCCTAGGTCATAAGCCCCCTCCCTGTTTTTTAATTCTTATTTACCTAGTTAAACAAATGAAGAACTACTTAAATAGAAAAAACTGAAAGTTGCTAATGTAGCTTGTTGTACCGCTATTTTGTTGTACTGCACACTTCATGATTGTTTAATGACATGGCAGGGGGGTTACATATACATATATTTTATGTTAATCAGTAATGAACTACAAAAGTGTCAATAAGGATTGATTAATATAGGTAAATAAGGATTACAAAAACAAGGGGGGGGGGCTCATGACTAGTTGAGGGGGGGGGGGGGAGGGGCTCTTATAACCTACACCCCATGATAACATATTACTTCGGCATAAAAATATCTTGGCGGTATTCAGTGTATAACGCGTGTTCTTTGCGCGGTTTTATTTTGTAAGAATGTAGAAACCAATGTTTATATTGACATTTTATAAAAAGCATTAAGGTGGATTAAGGTTATTATTCATAATAATTATTGATGAATGATATCAATTCATAATTTTGATAATGTTTCCCTTTAACTCATATGCTCTAAAAGTTCAATCAGTATGAAAGTTTTGGTAAGATAGGGAAGGTGAGGGGGGGGGGGGGAGGTATATTAAATAATAGCCAGCACACAGGCTCCTCCCCGCATAAGAGCGTCTGTTGGACGCAGACGCATGACCACATGGCCAGAGCAGGGTGCATGAGCGTCTTTCTGACGCAACGGAGAATTAACCCAGACGCATAGGGAGTGACATGCACTAAACACACTGTATCTAAAGTCACCCTGTAGATAACCTAACTAGTCACACTGTAGTCTATTTAACTAGTCACACTGTATTAAACTAGTCACATACAACTCACCATAAAATTTACCAGTCACCAAGCAACTCACCACTCACCATGCAACACACCATACAATTCACAACTCACCATGCAACACACCATACAACTCACCACTCATGATACAGCTCACCATACAACTCACCACTCATGATACAGCTCACCATACAACTCACCACTCATGATACAGCTCACCATACAACTCACTACTCACCATACAACTCACTACCACCTCTACTATCTTACAATAATCTCATTGATGAAAACTTATTTCTTTCCTAATAATAACTAATTTGTTCACAATAAATCAAGTACATGTGATATTCGCAAATCATGTGATATTTCTAGTACTTAATAACATATTGTTTTCTTATGTGAAGACAACACCACTCACAACTAGTTAGTGCGCTAACTTTTAACTACCTAACTAGGTAGTGTATCTTGGTAGCTTATAAATAAAAATAAATAAATAACTCATGAGTAACCATCTTGTGTATCTAATTCAATTTGTAATAACTCAACAAGTGTATCTAGATATCTACCTAACCTTAGGTACTCAGCTCATAGCCAAACTATAGTATCTAGGTACCTAATTAATAATTAACCAAGTAGTGTTTCTAGGTACCTAATAATAACACAATTGGTGTATGTAGGCGAATAACTTATAACTAAGTACCTGACTATAGTATCTATGTACCTGTCTAGTAATCAACGAACTAATGTTGCAAAGTAATTTATACTATCCAAAAATAATGTTTTTATGTACCTAGCAGTCCTAGCTAGTAACTAACTACTCAACTACATTTCATACTGTGTACTTTTCTATAAACATCCATTGCCTAAAATAATTTGAACTTCTATATATTTACACTATTTAAAGCGCTATAAATGGACATTATTTGAAATAAAACAAATTATTCATTTAATTATTATCACGAGTATACTACCTAAGTCATAAAAAATACATTTTCTTCAATAGTCAATCAGTGTTTTAAATCTTGAATATGATAGACAGTGGTTTACTAATTAACACGAAAGTCCACCACAAGTGACCGTGCGAGAGCAAACCTACATACAAACATTCAAGCTTTGAATGACCAGAAACTAATACACTAAAATTACATTATATGTTAACACGAATGAGTTGTATTTATTGATAAATAAAATATCAGTTTAGTAAGAAATAGAATTATACAGTTAAATATATTAATTTTCTTTCTGTAATAATTTACCGCCAAATTATTTCCCCCAATATCACGTTCACACACCCTGTCACCCATCCACCCCCCCCCCCCCTCTATCAGTCGCTCCCTATCGCAATGTTTAACAAATTAATGAGCCTAGAACTGCAAAGAGAACCTAAAACATGACAACTGATAGATCTGTAAATTATTATTATAACCAAATTATATTATAATGCTGAACTATCATTTGTTTATTCATGCATTTTGACCACTTTTTGTCGTTGTAAAATATCACATTATTGAAATATTAAAATAGAATTTTCACATTGTATGGATAATATGAGTTATTATGACTTTTTATGTTTGTTTTTATTGTGACTAATACATATTTGACTGAAGATTTGTGATATATGTATTGAGTATTTTTTATGCTGATGACCTTATTAGATAATATGATTGATTGAATTCACTAAGAATATTGATTAGTTATTTACACTTTAGGTAACTGATTAATTAGGATAAGTTCCGAGTTATCGAACGGTTTCACATTTCCGAGCACGTGAAAAATTATTCTAATTATTATTTAAGTCTCATATTAACCTTTTTTACTTTTTCGTAAATCTGGAACCAGACGATAACTCGGAACTAACCCTATAGATAGATATGATTTATTTTGTTGTTTCCCCTATACGGCTATACCTTAGTAATTTGGTACCTAGTAACTTACAGTCTTTTATTTAAAATTTATAGGAAACGTTGCAATGTTTGAACGCCCATTGTACTCGGAAACTTGGAAAGTGATTTTTTTACAACATAACTAGGTAGTTTATACTATACTAGGAAATGCTCTCTGTTCTCGGTTATATTTACTATAAATAATGTAATTATTATGTTGAAGATTTCTTATTAATAAAATAATAGAGAATTATCTTTGTAATTTATAAGTTACAAAATGTATTATTTTTTGTAACTTACATATCATGGGATATTTAAAAAATTATAATAACCCATTTGCTCTCTTCTCTCTTATTTTTAAGTAAATGAAATAGAAAAAAAATATGAGTGCTTTACTTCACTCACTCTATTTGGTGCACAGGCTATTTTACTAACTAACTGACATATTATAAGGGGGGAACTGCTCAAAAAAATTTCAGGCAATTTGATTGAAACCTTTTTGAGTTATGCAAGTACCAATCAAGATTACAAATAACTAAATGCCGCCTAAAGTATAACCTCCTGCAATCTGCGATGGTGAAATGATAAGTTAAAATCAGAACCTAGTAATAAAATAATTCATTTTATGATACATTGTAAGATCAATAACTGTATGTGAGTAAAAAAGGAATAAATAATTCAGCAACGTTTTTATCTTACACATAAGAAGGTTTTCTATACAGTTTCACGTAATCATTCAGGAAGGTACTTTGTGATTTGGGGGCGGGGCGGGGTAGAGGGTGAGGAGAGATGTAACTAGTAACTCAGGGGAGGGGGGAGGTTGAGGAGAGAAGGAGTGATTACACAGATAGAAATTATCTTCTAGTTAACTATATGCTAACATTTTTTTATAAGCTGATATTTTATTTACAACATTATACAAATAGATTTGTATTCACTTATAATATAATTTAGTGTTGTAATCATTGGTCATTCATGTGAAGTGAACAGTCACTTCCACTAGCTGCCTGACTTATGTCACTGGTTGTACCACTGTCAATCATCTGTCAATCATCTGAGACACTACTTACTTAGGTATCACCAATAGACCGAAGGGGAAATGATTAGATTATTTATTTGTTTATTTATAGTAACAAATATATAAACTATTCATAAATGAATTTAGAGCTAATTATGACTTATTATATTCCTTAATAATAATATTATATTCATCAAATAAAAACAGTATATGAGACATTGATGAGGTTCTATATTATTTTCGGTCATGTAAGTTTCTAGTTTTTATTTTTCAGAAGATTAACTGTAAATAATGGAGTACAGAGCGTGTTTACAACAAACTAGCGGATACAACAAACTACACTAGCAACTCTCAGTTTTTTCTATCTAAGTAGTTCTTCATTTGTTTAACTAAGTAAGGATTAAAAAAATAGGAAGGGAGGGCTCGTGACCGGGGGGCTTATGACCTAGGGGGCTCATGACCGTGTGGGGGGGGGGGGGGGGCTCTTGACTTTACCCCTTAGTATATAGTCACTCGGATACTAGTCTCCCTCTTGTAACTAGCTAACCAGAGTTCCTAGGTACATAACCACTAATCAGTGTACGGTGTACCTAGGTACCTAACCACTAACCAGTGTACCTTGGTACCTAGACACTTACCAGTGTACCTAGGTACCTAGACACTAACCAGTGTACCTAGGTACCTAGACACTAACCAGTGTACCTAGTGCCTAACCCCTAACCAGTGTACCTTGATAGCTAACCTCTAACCAGTGTACCTAGTGCCTAACCACTAACCAGTGTACCTTGGGGGTGTAGGTCATAAGCCCCCCCCCCCCCGGTCAAGAGCCCCCCGGTCAAGAGCCCCCCTAGGTCATGAGCCCCCCCGGTCAAGAGCCCCCCCGGTCAAGAGCCCCCCCGGTCAAGAGCCCCCCCGGTCATGAGCCCCCCCGGTCACGAGCCCCCCTGTTTTTAAATCCTTATTTACCTATATTATTTAATCCTTATTGACACTTTTGTAGTTCATTACTGATTAGACATAAAATATATGTATATCGGGGGGCGTTGCGCCCCCCCCCCCCTGCCAGGTCATTAAACAATCATGAAGTGTGCAGTACAACAATCTAGCGGATACAACAAACTACATTATTACACTAACCAGTGTACCTAGGTACCCAGACACTAACCAGTGTACCTAGTGCCTAACTTCTAACCAGTGTACCTAGGTACCTAGACACTAACCAGTGTACTTAGGTACCTAGACACTAACCAGTGTACCTAGGTACCTAGACACTAACCAGTGTACCTAGGTACCTAATCATTAACCAGTGTACCTTGGTACCTAACCTCTAACCAGTGTACCTAGGTACCTAGACACTAACCAGTGTACCTAGGTACCTAGACACTAACCAGTGTACCTAGGTACCTAATCATTAACCAGTGTACCTAGGTACCTAGACACTAACCAGTGTACCTTGGTACCTAACCTCTAACCAGTGTACCTTGGTACCTAACCACTAACCAGTGTACCTAGGTACCTAGACACTAACCAGTGTACCTTGGTACCTAACCTCTAACCAGTGTACCTTGGTACCTAACCACTAACCAGTGTACCTAGGTACCTAGACACTAACCAGTGTACCTAGGTACCTAGACACTAACCAGTGTACCTTGGTACCTAACCACTAACCAGTGTACCTTGGGACCTAATCATTAACCAGTGTACCTAGGTACATAACTATTAATCAGTGTACCTAGGTTCCTAACCACTAACCAGTGTACCTTGGGACCTAATCATTAACCAGTGTACCTAGGTACATAACCACTAACCAGTGTACCTTGGTACCTAACCACTAACCAGTGTGCCTTGGTACCTAACCACTAACCACTGTACCTTGATACCTAACCTCTAACCAGTGTACCTAGTGCCTAACCACTAACCAGTATACCTTGGGGGTGTAGGTCATAAGCCCCCCCGGTCAAGAGCCCCCCGGTCAAGAGCCCCCCAGTTTTTAAATCCTTATTTACCTATATTATTTAATCCTTATTGACACTTTTGTAGTTCATTACTGATTAGACATAAAATATATGTATATCGGGGGGCGTGCCGCCCCCCCCCCCCGAACCCCCCTGCCAGGTCATTAAACAATCATGAAGTGTGCAGTACAACAATCTAGCGGATACAACAAACTACATTATTACACTAACCAGTGTACCTAGGTACCTAGACACTAACCAGTGTACCTAGTGCCTAACCTCTAACTAGTGTACCTAGGTACCTAGACACTAACCAGTGTACCTAGGTACCTAGACACTAACCAGTGTACCTAGGTACCTAATCATTAACCAGTGTACCTTGGTACCTAACCTCTAATCAGTGTACCTAGGTACCTAGACACTAACCATTGTACCTAGGTACCTAGACACTAACCAGTGTACCTAGGTACCTAATCATTAACCAGTGTACCTAGGTACCTAGACACTAACCAGTGTACCTTGGTACCTAACCTCTAACCAGTGTACCTTGGTACCTAACCACTAACCAGTGTACCTAGGTACCTAGACACTAACCAGTGTACCTAGACACTAACCAGTGTACCTAGGTTTCTAATCATTAACCAGTGTACCTAGGTACCTAGACACTAACTAGTGTACCTAGGTACCTAGACACTAACCAGTGTACCTAGGTACCTAGACACTAACCAGTGTACCTAGACACTAACCAGTGTACCTAGATTTCTAATCATTAACCAGTGTACCTAGGTACCTAGACACTAACTAGTGTACCTAGACACTAACCAGTGTACCTAGGTTTCTAATCAATAACCAGTGTACCTAGGTACCTAGACACTAACTAGTGTACCTAGGTACCTAGACACTAACCAGTGTACCTAGGTACCTAGACACTAACCAGTGTACCTAGACACTAACCAGTGTACCTAGGTTTCTAATCATTAACCAGTGTACCTAGGTACCTAACCACTAACCAGTGTACCTAGGTACCTAGACACTAACCAGTGTACCTAGACACTAACCAGTGTACCTAGGTTTCTAATCATTAACCAGTGTACCTAGGTACCTAGACACTAACTAGTGTACCTAGGTACCTAACCACTAACCAGTGTACCTTGGTACCTAATCATTAACCAGTGTACCTAGTTTCCTAACCACTAACCAGTGTACCTAGGTACCTAACCACTAACCAGTGTACCTAGGTACCTAACCACTAACCAGTGTACCTTGGTACCTAGACACTTACCAGTGTACGTAGGTACCTAACCACTAACCAGTGTACCTAGGTACCTAATCATTAACCAGTGTACCTAGGTACATAACCATTAATCAGTGTACCGAGGTTCCTAACCAATAACCAGTGTACCAAGGTACCTAACCACTAACCAGTGTACCTAGGTACCTAACCAGTGTACCTAGGTACCTAACCAGTGTACCTAGGTACCTAACCAGTGTACCTAACCACTAACCAGTGTATCTAGGTACCTAACCACTAACCATTGTACCTTGATACCTAACCAGTTACCTGGGTACCTAACTAGTTACCTGGGTACCTAACCAGTTATCTAGGTACTTAACCACTAACCAGTGTACCTTGGTACCTAACCACTAACCAGTGTACCTTGGTACCTAACCACTATCCAGTGTACCTTTGGACCTAATCATTAACCAGTGTACCTAGGTACATAACCATTATTCAGTGTACCTAGGTTCCTAACCACTAACCAGTGTGCCTTGGTACCTAACCAGTGTACCTAACCACTAACCAGTGTATCTAGGTACCTAACCACTAACCACTGTACCTTGATACCTAACCAGTTACCTGGGTACCTAACCAGTTATCTAGGTACTTAACCACTACCCAGTGTACCTAGGTACCTAACCACAAACCAGTGTACCTTGGTACCTAACCAGTTACCTAGGTACCTAACCAGTTACCTAGGTACCTAACCAGTTACCTAGGTACCTAACCAGTTAACTAGGTACCTAACCAGTTAACTAGGTACCTAACCAGTGCGGTAACCTCGTTAAGTAACTGGTGCGGTAACCTTGTTAGGTAACTAGTCGGTAACCTTTTTTGGTAACTAGTGCGATTACCTTGTTAGTTAACTAGTGTAGCTAGTTAGGTAACTAGTGTAACTTACAGTAATTAATAATGAAAACGAGTATAAATAGTTGAGTAACTAGTATAACTAGTTAGGTAACTAATGGAATTAGGTATCTAACTAGTATATCTGGTTACCTGACTACTGTAACTAGTTACCTAAGTAGTGAAACTAGGTACCAAACTAGTTTTTTTAAATGTGTTTATTAAGTTTAATATATACACATGAGCTTATTTCAAGATGGCACGATTCTTGTACCATCATATTAGTACCTATCTAGTTCTCTTCCACGACTTCATCTTGCTAGCAGCAAGATGAAGTGTGTACTGGGACAGACTAGTGTATCTAGTTCCCTAGTCAGTAGCTACCTAACTACAGTATCTACCTAGGTTCATAGATACTCTAGTTAGGTAGGTTTTCCTAGATACTCTAACACTCGTTCAAGCATTGTTCGTTTTCCCCATTCATGAGTTTCCCGTCAGTGTCAGCCCCGCTTCATACACTTACATACATTTCGTAATCACGAGTAATTTTTTAGTAAAGTGCGCGGAGTTTATATGTCATACTGTATAATGTATACATTATACTTCAATTATATTATAAAATTGAATTGCTTGGCTCCTAAAAAATTGTTAATATTTATTACAGAAATAAATACTATTTCCCAAGCAGTTAATTTTAGGTGAATCTAATATCAATGATAGATCATCAATAGAAAATCGAAGAAATACAAGTTACTACATGCCTAACTGACTACGAAGCTTATAGCAATATACGCACACACACAGCAATGCATGCTCAACCCCCTTGATCTTAGCGCCAAAATTAAAATGATCTTTCATTAATATTTTATATACTGTCGTACATTATTAAATATCAGTCAACAAAGAAATATGAGCAAACAGTTAAATAGAGGCATCATATTTCTCAGTGTAATCATTCACTTCTTATTCTATTTGTGAAACTGTAGTAAATACATAAAGGATACCTCTCCATTGTATCTACCCCCTCCCCCTGTTAGTCCCCCCCCCTCACAGTTACCGTTAGCTACCAACAAGGAAGATAAACCAAAATTATTAACGCGGGAATTAATTAAAAAGAAACACTTACATTGACAACTGATATACCAACCATTATTAATCGAAAAAATTGATAACGACCAATAATTACTATTTGATACTTAAAATAATATAACATTATTGGACTAAATTATAATTATTATATGCTTGTGTTACAATTGTCACACTTTTTAGACGACTTTTCAAAAGTTTCAATAAAATATTAAAACTTAGTGTTCGGAAAAAGTATACAATTTTTTATCGTTAGATGTGTAATAAAATATAGTTTTAATTACTTACAGTGTCATTGCACACGACTTATTTTCAATGTAATAACTAATAACATTATTATATATGTATACTTTGACTGTCACAGTTTGTATTTAGTATCCTTTACCTACATCGATATTTTAAATATTGATAGTTATTTTCTTACTCACCTTTACTATTCAAATTATCTGGAACATTATTTGCACCGTTCTTATTATCTAAACTTCAATTTAATATAAATAATTGTTTTTTAATATATATGAAAAATATCATAATGAATTGTTTTAATAAAAATTACTCATTGTTACAACAAATTTTTTTCATTAACTTTATATTATAAATATTAATTATTGCAGTACAGTAATAATAAAACTCTCAATGACCTGCACTGTAATAATATACCAATAATGTTAGAACTCACTGTACTTAATGTCTAGCAGCTCTAGCCAATCAGAAGGCTCGTTACAAATTGCAAAATTATTCTTAGCGTAGATCAGTTGCAGTCTGTGAGAGAGTAACATTGATACCTGAATAATGATCTACGCTTATATTACCGTAGATTACTATGTTTGAATGCGAAGTGAGAGTAATGAAAAGTGATCTACGCGTGTAGAGCACTTTACAGTCGAATCATTTGGAACTTTTGTAAAGTGATCTGGAGCTGTAGATCACTTTACACTGTTACTAGTCAGCGATGGAGAATTTTGCGTAGATCACTAATCAAAGTTACTCTTCAAATCTATGTACGGTACTTGTTCCTGGTGGTCACAGTGAAAGTGAATATTGGAATTCGATGCAGTCGCTACAAACTCTCGAACAAACTAAACAACTTGACAAACTTCCCGGAATATGGAATAAGCAATTATAGCCAAGAGATTAAGAGATCTATGTACTACGGTCATTCTTAATCATAAAGCAAACATGTTAATGGCATCCACACTGAGAAAAATAAACAACTCCAACTGATGCACCCAGGTGTTCCGAGTTCACTCTATGGCTTTGTCACTAAAGTGAGACACTTTGGTGCATCAAACTATAGTTTGGATGCACTTAGACTCAAAAGTGCATCATTCTGATGCACTTTAGTTTCTTAACTGTAAGTTTGTTAAAATGATGAGGTTATTATCTCATCATTTGGTGAGGAGAATTTGGGACACGAAAGTGCATCGAACTGATGCACTTTCGAGCCTAAGTGCTCCCAAACTATAGTTTGATGCACCAAAGTGTCAAGCTCGAAAGACCTGGGTGCATCAGAATTTCTCAGAGTCCTTCAGCCCGCACATTATTAGCAACAAATTAAGTTGGTTTTGCCGAGGAGATGTGTCTATCATCTTCATCTTCCATATTAATCTTATAACTTCACAATATATTAAATGCGAACTAGAGAAAACTGATACAACATTTTCAGTTGTATTGTGAATTTCACGGTTAAATTATATTCAAATTACCCTTTCATATCTTCTTCAAAAACATTTAGAAAGCGTAAGAATACATCGTTCAATAGAAGTTGGTTAGTTTGTCTCTAAATTCTTCTCTCCAAGGAATTCTGTAAATGGACTTTGGCGCAAAGTGTGAGTGGGTAAGAGATTTCTCATCAAATATATTGAAGATCTATCATTTGGAGGTGGAATTCTAAGTTCTCTTGCAATTTAGCTAATTGAAAGTGGTTCCAAATGGTGCCTTGCATTAATGTAAGCAGTTCTTTGAAACCTACATTTAGGAATTGCTTTTGATACCAAGTACAGCATATGTTCATATTTATGGTCAAATTTAAGTTCACATTCTACTCAAACCATTTAAAATAATTAATAAACTTGATTATAAATATAGCCATTGCCGTTCATTTAAATATTAACTGGTACAGTACCTGTTGTTCATTCATTGAGTGTTCAATTAATATAATGGGTTTGAGATTATATTCAAATGCACACATATGTATACATATTAATATGTTCTATTTATCAAAAATTATACTTTTTACTCTTCAGAATCAAAACTCTCATATTTCCAATTAATAATTATTCTAGTGTGACTCCCGTAGTCATGATACCGCAGCAAATTATTAGTTTTCTTTTCTATTACTGTTTCTTTGATTTTTCTCTAATTTACACCAACTTTATGAAGCGCTGTTGATAGAATGACTGTTAAACCCACTTTGTGACACACGGACAGAAGGACGGACGGACAGACGGACGCGGCTCTTATTATAGTATAGATTTAATCTAATCATAATTGATTCAATTAGTCTGCATTTCAAGCATAATATTTAAATTACTATTTTGGACCAATTAATAGAAGCTTTATGTAAACTACCAGAATTTAAATTATAAGCATTACTACTATAATCAATATGTTAAAATTTTAAGACGGCCATTTTAAGAACAAAATAACGGCCCAATTAAAGAGATTATTGTGACCAATCCCTTTAAATGCAAGAATGTTTGAAGACAGAAGGAGTCCATCTCGAGATATCTATTTTCAAAACTGAAGCGTATATACAACTTCAACCTCTCAGCTTTATAATGATATATTCTTTTTTCTTGTGACAATAAAATTGTTGAAGTTACAGAGGCTTACTTTTCATCCGTATTTAATTGTCACCCTGTATATTAGTAAAATACTTTCTTTAATTTGGATTCTATATGAGCATCTTATTTCAAATTATATTCAATTTCAAATTAAATATATTTTTATTTCAAATTCTAGTAATGCAATTATATTTATTTTATCATCGAATAAACAATGATTTCATAGCATTAAAATTTTCAGCTCGCTACATTTTAATGTAAATCAGTAATCAGTTGAAAAAATCCTCCGTTTAAGGCTAATGGGATAAATATTAAATATGCATAGTTTATCATCAAAGCTCCAATAATTATATGTGGAAATTAGCAACGAAAGAAAATAGGCCATCAATGATCCAATTAATGATAGATTACTATCAAATGTTAAATAATCATCCAATTGCTGTAATAGATATTGGTATATTTTTAATACCATTCAAAATACTGTCATCTATATCATGTTGTGAATAGAATATTATTGTGATAATCAATCATCTACTCTGTTACACCATCCGTCAAATTCGAGAAAAATTCTGTAATAATATTTTATCCCTACTATGCGTTGAAATACTTCACTAAATTTTGATGCACATGATCAATAATAATAAAAAAAGTTAATTTTATTTATATATTTTTATCACTAGTTATCTGTTTTAAATTTACCTATAACTATCATATATACATAGAATAATTAAAATAATTCGTTCCATTATTATAATAATTCATAGTGCTGATGATATTTTTAAACAGTTTCAGAAGAAGCAACAGCTTTATTTATTCATAAGACAACGATGTTTAGCCAAAGTTCACTTGCAAATAATGATATTTTGCCCAGCTCTTTTATATGCAAATATACTTGTTGTGTTTATGAAACATTTATATGAGAGATGAAATGAATATTCATTAACTAGAAAAACAAGAGAAAAAGGACGACAAAGTTGCATCAAATATTACGCTTCCTTATTGGAGTTCATTTTTCATTCTTGGTAGCATCCAGACATGCAGCTGCGCTTCATATTGCGAGAATTTTTATAGCGCAATGTCGGCAAAATGCATCCTTTTTCTTAGGCAGAATTTAAATAAAAGATATTAGTCCCCGAGAGAGATCCAGGCGTTCGTAGAACAAGGAAAAAATATCAAAATTTAATTAGTAAGGAAACACGATTTATGTTCGCTATTTTACTCCATGGAATCTGGAAATTATTAGCGATATATGTACATTAAATATTCAGAGATTGAAAAATTTATCCTATCAGTATTGATAGACAAAACCTATTTTGTAAATATTACCACTATTAAGATTTAAGTTATACTTTACTTTAAGTTATAAATAGAATACCGAACCAAATAAATTTCCGATTATTGTACCGATAATGATTACCATACAAATTTACTAATTACCGAAATAAATACTGCTATCGTACTGATAATGAATACCGTATCAATTATAATTATCGAAATATATTAGGTTATTGTACCGAAAATGATTATCGTACAAATATAATTATCGAAATAAATCCTAATAATGGAATAATATTGATAACTTATCCAAATAATTATAACAAATAAAGTTACATTTTCGTACCTTTCTGAATATCCCTAAGTTATAGTGAATCAAAAGTATAAACAAAATAAGTTTACCAATTTTGTTCCAACTTCTCTGAGTTTATCAGACTGTGAGACAAAAGGTCAGAACTATACGATCCCCTAATAAAGTTTAATCATTTGGGCATTTATTACTTTCACTAAGAACTGCAGGTTGTAAAATCCTGTGAGTATATCTGCTAGTCAGCATTGTAGCTCAATGGTGTGTGGGTGATTATTGATGTCGCAAGATGTTACAAAGTTTCTTGAAAACCAATTATTTTGGAGTTCCCTATAACGTAGAATGGGCTCAGAAATAACGTTAAGATAATTACAGGTAACAGTAGTGAATTCACAGATTTACAGTAAACCTACATAATACATAATATGATGTCGAAACCGTTGCATCTTTCCTTACTGGGATACAGATAGGGAAATGGTAACTAAATTAAAATAATTAAAAACTGAAAACAATACATTAAAGTGTTGATTGTACATTTGTAAATTGTAATACCTTTGAATATAATAAATGTTTGACTAGATACTTGGCAGATGGATAAAAATTGTTAAACCATAAAATAAAGAGGTCGCTGTAGCGAACTGCAGTCCGGTAGAACGGACAAATTTTGTCCTTTGTGGGGTGGGGTGGGGGTCTATTCAAAATTCGTCCGATGTAAGGGAATTATCTGCATATACATACATAATGATTGAATAATATTATTTTTGATTCTGAAAAGGTTTAACTATGTAAAACCTATAGCAATGATACTTCAAAAAAAAAAAAACAGTTGAAAGAAGTAATAGCTAAACATTACTGAAATTTTTTCATTTTAATATACTATTGTTAATAAAAGTGTGACACAAGGACGGGTGGACGTGGTTCTTATTGTAGTAGAATATAGTTTTTTTTGTTATCAAAACAATGACAACGTTGCTATATGTAAACTAACAACAAAATGGGCTGATCTTGAAGAGCATTATGAAGTCTGGAGCTAAAGACAGCTTGCCTTGAAATGCAATTTGGGATCGTGTCAAAAGCGGAGTGGTTCTCATTTCCTTTGCAATGACTCCCTCGGTTTCAATAGTGATGGCAATTTCAATAACTCGCAAGAACAGAGCCTTAGGGGATTATCTGCTTACGAAGATTTATGAATCACCACCAATTCTCTACCTAGACCCATCAATAATAATTATAACTACGGAATGGTCATCTTGCTACCAATTAAAGCTTCTTAATGAGGGCGAGGGATACAAATTAGTAATGATGATCATCTTAGAGGGATTTTACTGCAAATTTAGCATTGTTTTAAAAGCTTTTGAGCTTTCAACCAATTAAAGAAGAATCCTTTTAGGGAGAGTTCTTAAAGTTATAAATTCATATCTGTAATTTATAACTTTAATTGCAAATTATATCACATAATTTACATTATTCTATAGTAACTGCTTTGCTATAATAAAATTATTTAATTTATAATTAGATATCATATTTGAAAAATTGAAAGCTAAAGTCTTAAAATCAATAAATTTATATATAATATGTATGTTACATTATTTCTACTCAAGTTTGTTCAATTATGTATAATTAATTCTAAAATATGAATAAAAAAAACGAGCCCTCTTTCTTTACTAATTGCCCTGTCCTTCAACTTAATTTACATTTTGTGCACGGCTGAGTAAACTCTTTTGTCATTTTTAATTTTTTTTTATAAAATAATCATTAATTATATAATTAGTGAACAGAATTAGTAAAAAAAAGGATAGGGCTGTATAATATATTTTATCAATATTATCATTGATTGTTATTGTACTATAAATTGTCATTATTTGGTTTACTTTCCATTAAAGTTAAAGAATAACAGAGCTTTTAATCTACTAATCTTTTAATCTACTAAGATTAACAGAATATGCCGTGAGTGATAAAACACATCAGTATATAGAAAAATAATTTAATTTGATGAGGAACCATTATATTGTTCAATCAATTAATTATGTAGTGGAAATGAATCAAGTGAATTTACTTGATTTGTCATTATGGTGGGCCGGAATCAAACTTACGTTTTTTAAGGGTGAAGAAAAAGTCAAATCTAAAATTTCCTTCAGCGATTATATAAACGCAAGTGTGAACACATTTTAAAAAGAACATTTTTTCGCAATGAAAAAAAAACGCAAGAGTGAATCGGGCCTAATAATTATCAAGTTGGGTTGTACAGTGTACTCTACTATTCATGTTCCTTGGTCGGGAAAGTTGTTCTTTTAAAATACAGTGTGGATACCACTCAAACGAAAAAGGTTAATAAAAAATAGGATGGTTCCTATTTGAAACATCATTTTATAATTAATATTAGTAGATATAATAAGATACGCTTTCAGAATTATGTAATAGTTTACTATTTTTTAAACTAATCTACTTATAAGATTATATGGTAAAGATCATCTTAAAAGTATGTTTTCGAGTTAATAAATTCTAGCTAAGGTTACATCAGCCAATTAGGACTAACAAGTCCCCGTGAATCTGATTGACTCTGCGAGAGATATCAAAAACTATAAATCTTACCATTGTGGGTCAATCGCTTGGAAGTCTTCCAAAACACACCTTCCGAAATTACCAAGTGAAAGAAAAAATGGTACAATTATTATTTTATGAGATGATAGAGTATGCAACATTACAAGTTTAATTAATAATAAATTACAAGGAATAAAATTCTACGCATAGGATATCAGAAGAAGTACGTAAAAAATGTGTTACCAACATGGCATGAAATAAAAAAAAAGTGTTGAATGTTTAATATTTAACAATGCATTTAAATGCGGATCACATGGACTCGATCGGAAAAAATTGAAAATTACAATTGTTAGGTTGTCTTTTATTAAATATTGATCGTATAATACTGTTAAAAATAATTTAAGACATTATAAGATCGGAATTTATTGTTCAACAAATAACCATTAATTAAAGCGTTTTAAAATTATGATAAATTATAATTGAATCTTCGCCAAATCCTTCATAGTAGAAAGGTCATTATAATTTCCGTAGAGTTAAATGTGTAGGACAGAACTCAAATGACAGGCAATAATCAGGAGCACTTTTTTCCAGTGTAAAGCCTTCCAATTAGCAAAAAAAGGTAAAGAGCTTGCAGAGAAAATACCATTTTCACTTTGTAATTAAAAAAGCCATTTGCAGTATTTCTTGAATTGAAAAGAGTCACGTGGAGATAGTGGAATGTACAAATGGAAATTGAATAATTAGTGAAAAAAATTATAATAAAAGAAATAGAAAAAAATAATTAGAATAAAATGATTATTCAATGTTTATTATACTTACATTATTGTTCAATGGAATTATTCGATTGGAATTGTTTCTCAATGAAAATTATATTACTTTTCTATTTTACAATCATTTGTAACTACTATAGTATTATTGTAAAATATATTTGTATATTTTTCCTCAATACATTTGTATATGGATGTCCTTAGTCTAATAAATAAATTGTAACTATTATTATAATAATAATTAGTTTATTAGCATTATGACATAAATGTTCATCGAATGAATTTAAAAAAAATGCCACGACAATTGTCCAATTTAACACTAATTCATTTTAATTTTCTCTACCAATTAATCTGTCACTGGAATAAATAATTATAATTAAATTAAACCGTAATTAAATTTTGCATTTGAATACGATCAAGAGAATTGAAGAGAAACCCGAAAAACGTAATGAAATTTTGTCTATTCTCTTATTAATTCTATTCTTATTAAACAATGAAATTTAATGGAAATTTGATTATGATTAGAGTTGTGACAATATGCTTTAAAATCATGGATATTAAGAGTGTCATTGACGAATAGCTTTTACCGCTGATTCAGAACGATTCAATACTGTACAATCTCCATCTATAATATTTCTCAGGATCTTTGATTTTAAAAGCATATTGTCACAACCTTAATTTTGGTCACTAGAAAAAATGAAAAATAACTGATGCCGGAACATTCTGTCAATATAATATAGTTAATAATGATGTATAATTAGGATATATTCAACAATAAATGGAGTTTAATACAATATGCCGAATAGTTCAGAATTAATTTGTATGATTAATATATAAATACCTTTGCAAATTTTCGGAAGGTTATATTTTAAAGGGCATTTATTTATTTATCATCTTGTTACTCGTATAACTGAAAAAGTGTTCAACCAAATTGCCTGAAATTTGGTGAAACGATTGGTCAATGTCCACTGTCCAGTGCCCTTCTGATAGAATTTGGACAGTGACTCGGTCAAAGGTCAAGGTCATGGTCATTTGTAACTCAAAAAGTATTGAACCCTATTGCATGAAACTTAGTGGAACGATTGGTCATTGATCAATATACAGGAACCATTTTGTTGGATTTTGTGAGCGAACAGGTCAAAGGTCAAAGATCAAGGTTAAGGCCATTTATAACTCAATAACTCAAAAAATATTCGACCAAATTGTCTGAAATTTGATGGGATGATTGGTCAATTTCCAGGAACCATCTGGTAGAATTTTGTGAGCGATCAAGTCAAAGGTCAAGGCCACTTATAACTCAATTGCATGAAATTTGGTGGGACGATTAGACATTATCCAGTTACCAGTTTATTAGATTTTGGGAGAGATCGGGTCAAAGCCGCGGCGAAGGTATGCACTCTACCGAGTGCACGTAATCTAGTTTAAATATGATTTAGAAATAATTCAAATATTGAATATATATAAATATTATATATATATAAATATTATTCGTTAAAAGGCCTTCTTAATGTAAAATAAATATTTTTCTTTGACAAAATATCTTTCACAATTTTTATTCTTATTATTTAATCCTTAATTTATTTTTTTGTTTTGTGGACCATGAATTAAACTCAATTAAATATGAAAATGTGTCCGTATTGAAGGATGCTGATAAAATTATCTAGATTCTAGACAAATTGTTCATTTTAATTCAGATTTTTATATAATTTTAAAACAACCATGACGTTTTTGCATGAGCATGACAAAGCATCTACTGTTTAAAAACAACCTCATCTTATAACATTATTTTTCAACTATAAAATACACAGACTAAATATTTCCCCATCTTCAAAGATAGTATCGAGCATCTTTTCAGCTGGGTGGAAAATTCGAATACAATATTTCGATATTAGAGTGAGTGATAAGAGTTTCTCGATAGAATTTGAATGGTTCTTGCAACTGAGCGAGTGGCTTTTCATATGTTGTAGATTGTCTCGCACTCAACACAAATATATTGAATATATTTCGAAAAAGAAGCACATGAAGAAGAGGGGTGGCATGGTCCTGTTGTTTCATTTTTCAAATTGCAATCGAGGTTGAATTTTCAAGAATTTGTAAAGGAAATTTAGAATAAAAGACTGGAAATAAAATGAAGTTTTTAATTTACAGAAAAAGACTATTTCAAAGTTTTGCATTATTCTTTTTCATCTAAAATATTTCTAGTGACATAAATTTATAAAAACATTTTTCTATATTTGAGTATAAAATATGCTCTCTTGTCAACTAAATTGATAACATAAAACTGCCTCTAGTTATACCCAGGGAAAAAGTTATAGTGGAGCCATCGACAAATGAAAGGGGAGCCCATGTGAATGGCATTTATTCCTGGGATATTAAGGGAATATCCTTGGAATAAATCTCTTTTGCCTGGGAGCCCATTTATTCTTCTACGACACCTCATTTTAGTAATATATTTAATTTTTATCACAGATAAAGTTATGGTGGGGCCATGTGTATTTCCCTTCTAATCGTCGATGGCAACAGCACCATAATGCACTCTCATCCCAATTAAGTTTTCACTCATCATTATTTTATATCTATTGTTCTTTAACTATTTACTTTCACTCGATACATCTGTCTAAATTTCAATTCCTCACTGATTTGCATATTCCAAGCATCTCTCACTCAGCATTTCAATCTTTAACATGCAGAGTGATCATCAGGGAATACCCAATTTATACGCTAGTGGGGAAATTTAAGGTTATGAGACATGTATAGTGTATACTCTTGCGGTTGTAGGAATTTATCCCAGCGGAATTCTCCCCGTGGAAATTGCCAGTGTAGAATTTTTGCCTAGAAGATTTTTATCCAGCGGAAATTTGTCAGGCGGATTTTCCCCCGTGGATTGTAAATTTTTAGGTTTAAATTGTAAATTAAAAGTTTTAAACTCGAGATGCAATATACATAAATATAAATATTTGATTGTAACTTTTGACTTATTGTACTTTAACAAGTTTTGTTTAACCCATATTAAAGATCCATGAAATTGAAAATGATATGAATTTGAATATACTTAGATAATTACAAAACATCTGCTGATTTAACGACTGGGTATTCTGACAGTATTTTAGAATTCATTTATCAGACTTTATAAGCAAAAAGCAAAAACATTGAACTAGATGTCTCTGCAGCAAGTCGAACTCCTTCACACCTCTTCTACCAATTTTTGTTAAAAAAAGTTTCATATTAAAAAAGAATTTATATTAACATGTGAACTTTAAAATAAACTGTCATAATAAAAATACGAATTTTGTCTATAAAGATGAAATTTCAATTGACTTGAGCTATCTCTAAATATTGTTCAAATGTCCCAGAACTTAACGAGGAGGAATTGACCAGGTGGAATATACTGTACGTATGACCTAACTGCAGGTATCATTGATACATAATTTAAAAAAGTGATTTACCTTAATTAGATAACATCATTTATTACGGAATCAATCATATTAGTATAGGATAGTTAACCCTAAATATCACAGTAACAATAGAAGGCAAGAGACTATTGGTGGCTCTTCAAATCTCTGTTTGTTGTACGACTTGAAAAAGTAAGATGAAGATCAATTGTAATCAATTGTTACTGAAGTTAGCTCTATTAGGAGAACTATTGTCTTATCCCTCTCACAATACGTCGATAGATAAACTTTACGTGGAAATTTATTACTATTGATGAACTACAGTATGTGTACATTGAAAATAGAGCTAATAAAACTTGTTTAGTAATATATTGGGCATTTTTGAAGAGAAAAAATTCAAATGTGCAGCTAGTCTTCTTATTGAATATAAAACTGAAACTATGAAATAATTAAAAGTATTAATGAACATAGTCATTGCTTGTCACGCACTACTGCACACATGAAGAAATCTGTAAGTTAATTGCAAATAACAAATAAAGATTGAAAGTTATAGTATTTTACAAATAGGAAATTATATATTATTTTTAAACTTATCTACTGTCAAAATAAACAAAAGTTAAATTACAAGAGGTTCTGTAATAGTAAATTCAAATTCATTTTATTTTCAATTTCATGGCTAATTAACATTTGTTAAATAAAACTTGTTAAAGTACAATATGTTAAATTCAAATTGAAAAAAATTATCTTAAACTTTAAATTTACAAATTAAAACTAGAAATTTACAATCCGCGGGGAAATTCCGCCGGTAAAATTTCCACACTGACAAAATTCCGCCGGGCAAAATTCTCGTTGATTTCTCGTCAGATTATTGTCATCGTCGATCGTCAGCTTTCTATCGTCGATTATAATCGATGATAAAATAATCATCAATATATTACAATAGATTATTCAAGGAAAATCAAATTGTAATTCAAATTTAATCAGACAAATATTCCCTATGGTATAATATCCGAAATTATTATATTTTACGGCACAAAAAAAATCAATATTTATCATAACCGACAATAATAAAGACTACCATGTGTATTTTCCGACTGAGATACATTCTCTCGCTATTCTGCGTTCAAATCATTCATTAAATAGGTTAAACATTCACTGGAATAGACTAAGATAAATAAAGTGGACGATTGAGGACGATGGTTCTTACCATAATTGATTGCTCAATAAATACTGATGATGAAGTCCTTTAATGGTTAATGTTATCCTTTGATCCTTAGGGAACCTAATCTTACTGCAACTTAATTTTAATGGTAACTAGTTTGCAGTATGAATGTATGCAATATATTTTAGGAGTATATACGAGGAATATAATATATTGAAATGTTATTTAAATTTCGAATGGAAATTTCAAATAAAAGTCTATAAAAACAATTGCAAGAAAAAAAAGGGAATAACAAGTTAAATAATAATTATTTTATATATGCTAAATAGGTATTTAATTTTTCATAAACTGTTGATACTAAAACTATCAAAAATATTCTGTGATTTTTTACCATCTAAAAATAATTATTCATTTGCTACGATTTTCTCAATACTTTGTATATTGTGTCCCTTTATATCATACACGTAATGTAGAACACCCTAATATAATACTCTATAATATATAACATGGAAGGGAAAAGTAGCTCCTACGCAAGCATCTTTTATCAGTCATATTGTTGCCATTAATATTATATTCATGCATGCATATCCATTTCTATTCATGAACATTCAAACAAAAATAAAGCAAGATCAATTGAATAATTTATGTGTCCATTAAAATTAATGTCGTAACCTATATCAATAATTCATTTGCATTGTTTATGCAATATTTTTTTTTATAAATTAATGTTAGGAATAATAATAAAATGTGGACGCTAGTAAAATTCTCATTTAACATGTCTAGATAATATATAATATAGGTATAAGAATGTAACGGTAATTGATTATCTTTATGCAATTTAACAACAAATGATATTGTTTCTTTATCAATTAATATTTTGAAACAGAGTCTTTAGAAAAACCTGTTAATTTATTTGTATACGTTTGATAATAAAATCTACGATGCGATGGTATTGAATTATTATAACAGATTATTTGCTTATAATTATTGTCGATGAACTATTTATTTATATTTACACTAAAATAACAAACTTCAACTCTGTTTCTGTTCTTCGAGTTTGTCAAATTTTTATAAATAAGCAAAGAGAATTTTGATATGTTGAACCTATTTCCTTTTAAAATTCACTATCAAACTGTTCATTATAATTCCTTACCTTACTTGTGAAATTCTTTGGGCAAATGGCTTCTTGAACTACTGGAAAACAGTTACTCTCCTCTTGCTTGGTAAGGGCAAAGCTCTAGAGCGACGATACGGTCCCACCTTCCCGCACGACTGACAATTTACTACTGATTTCAGACTGGCTTTCGAACTGATATCACAGTGATTGGTTCACCTGTAGAGCTGTCATGGAATTCAAAAGTTTAGGTGATTTGAATGAATCATTATGAGAAATAAAGTTGTTTTGCGTAAAACATAACTGTTAAAAAGTTATAGTAACCTATCGGTTGGTCTGAGAGAACCAGTTCCCATGGAAAAATAGTAACATTAATTCCAAAGCAATTTGGAAGTTATCTATTGATGAATTTTGCCTTTTTAAAAATGATTAAGCATGATTATAGACAATAAATGATGATACATGATAAAATGCTCATATTGCTTTCTTTCTTATGTTTGTTTGTTATTTTATTTATATGGAAAATTATTGTTTTGTGTTTATCAATGGAGGTGTAAATAATAACGAAACTCATTATGAAATGTGAAAATTATCGAAAAGTCAATTCGTTAAGATATTTTATAAGATATTTACCCTTTACGACCGGAATTAATTTTCAAAAGTTATGATTTTATAAACTTCGAATGTGTCTAGTTAGTAGCCATTAAATAGTTACTATATGTACTAATTTTAATTAGTTTTGAAATTTCCTTATTTTTTTCATCATGTTGCCCGAAAGTCACATTCGTCACTAGGCTCGACACATCCAATTTATCACTAACATAAGAGCTGGTTCATGCGAACCAGCGGCTAAGTTAGTGATTTTGGAGGCTAGGCTGTATGGTAGGGTTAAAACCAGAGAATATTACCGTTTTAGTAACATTTGAATTGTATTTATATTTCATGACAGTATATTTTGCGTGTAATTACATATTATCTGTGAACATTATAAATGAATTTAATTTTTTTAAATAAAATCCTTGAAAAAAATTAATGAAAATTGAATGTAAATAGTGACTATACACAAATTAATTCAAACTATTTCAGTTATATTACTATTTTGTGTTTTTCATTACTCGCTAGACGATATTATGTACGATTCAAATAAATAATTTGGATTATTTACTATTTTTGAACAAAAAAACATTATTTATGCCAGGGCAATCATAAGTTATATAATAATTTCAATTAAATTATTCTGTAAGTCTGTGCTCTGAACTAAACAAAGTTAAAAATTTATTCATGATTCAACTTTTCAATGCACGTAGAAATATATTTGAAAGATATAAGCCAGGTAGTATTTGATTTATTTTATACTGCAATAACATATGATAGCTTTTTCTTTTTGATGATTTTTTTTCATAACATATATAAATAAGTTTACAGTACAAATTTTATATCAATTATTGTTCATTTTATTTAATGATTTATAGCATTAATCGTTGTATATATTGGGAATTAAATGTATCTATATGTAATAACTAGAACTCTCCTATATGAATTATAATCAACCTTTTAGAATTCTAGACTGACTGGCCATTTTTTGTCCAGTAAAATGGCCACCAATTTATGCAATAACAAATTAAAACTGAAAGGTAGAAAGAATGCAAAATTTAATATTCACTTAATTGGAATGAATAAATTACCACACATAGGCTTCAATTTGCCCAAAAGAAATATTCAAATTATCCATCGTTGACTTTTGATCGGCGATTAAAATTAATGATAAAAATATCATATTTGAATTATTCCGATAAATGATTCAGCGGAAATTCGATCAAAATTTGTCATACATTTAATTCATAATTATAGATTATCGTTTTTTTTTAATTTAATTTCTGAAATTAGGCTAAACGTGAAAATACAATTAATATTTACAGTAATCGTTATAATACACAATCTACCTATTATTATTTTGTGATTGAGTGTAAGCTTCAGTGTTGTCAAAACGTATAAAGCAACACAAGTGCAAAGTGAAAAAGGTATTGGAACACAGAAAAACAATTAGGCAGCTCTCCTTCTCAAGTGTGCACGAAAGAACTCTCTCAGGATGAAACAATAGCAATTTTGGGGCCTAGAGCAAACACACAGCTTGGTAAATTCTTTCTGTGTAGGTACTCCTTTAAAAGGAATAAAAAAATATGTACTTAAAGGCAAATAGAAAATTAAAGTTTATTCACAAGTTCACGGAATAGAAAGGATTTAACTTTCAACATGTTTAAAAGTTATATTATTAATTTCGATATTTGTTTGATATCTGTTTATTATAATTTTAGAAACTTTTGTTTCTTTTTCATAATGGGAATTTTGATGTTAAACACCCATCGTTAGTTCCAAGTAAATTGACCAATGAAGGAATTATTTGAGTGTATGCACTAAACAAATTTTGCGGTAGAAAAATTGATTTTGTATAATTTAGTATTTAAGTATTTTTTATTGTAGTTATTGAAAACAATTCTCTGTTTTTTCAATAGTTTTTATTTACCAAGAAATCCATATTGCTTCCATGTGACACGAATTTCTATGTCCGATTAAGAAAGAATTCAAAAAGATTACATATGGAAGAGAATAAACATTCGCAGACTTTTGTTGGTAATTGTGAAAAATAGAAATTAGTGTATAACTTTGGATTAGAGTTTCATTAAGGTTACCTATCTATTGGTTCGGATAAACGTATAATTTAAATATATATAAAATCAACAGTTCTTTGATTTGAGGAAGTGAATATTTGTGCAGTAATCTTTCAAATATTAATAATGTTCAATACCTTATATAATAAAAATCATACCACGTACAGTAGGAATATTTATATAACCAACAGATTGACTAATATTGTCGACTAAGGTACATATTGGTTCTATTTTAGGATGGCCGGAAATTTTAGTCTCGGAAATTTCGGTCTTGGAATATTCGGTCTTGAAATTTGGTCTCAGAATTATGAATGACCTCTAACCATAAATGATCGTTATGTAGTTTGTTGTATCCGCTAGTTTGTTGTATTGCACACCTCATGCATGATTGTTTAAACACCTAGCAGGGGGATACATCTAATTCATAAGTTTTAATTATACCTGAGACCAAGTATTCCGAGACCGAAATTTCCGCTCAGATCTCATGTTAAATAAATGTCAAAACATGTCAAAATTACTAATGTTACGTATCATCTTACAACGGTTAATTACGTTACCCGTTTTTAATAAATACACTACACATTTTAGTATCCATAATTTCAACTTTTTCTTTTATTGTTCTATAATCACACCATTATAAACTGAGACATAAATTTCCTAGAACCCTATTTTGAAGAGTATAGAACTTCTTCTTCTTAGAAATCTTCTTAGATTTTTTAAGATTATTTTTTTGGTTGAAATGACCGAAGAAAGTTTGATGATAGACTGTTAAGTGTTTTATATTTGTGATAAATTGTGATTGAAATATCGTCGAATCCTACATAATGATTATCGTCTTATACAGATGTAGATAAATGAAATTTCGCAAATATTGACTAAAAGCGTTGTACAAAAGTGAAATATGGACGATTGCAAACTTTCGTCGTTCATATTTTCTCAACAGTGTACTTGTTATGAAATATGTATCTATAGGCAAAACGAGGTTATTTTCATACTCTTATTTCATGTGTATATAATCGGTAGAGAATTGAGCCAAATAAATGAATTATATATGTAGTGAAGAGTAGGAATTAATCCAATTGTTACCACGAGCCACATATAGATATATTTTCAAAACGGCAATTTTAGCAACTTATAACCCAGAGAGAAAGCACGATGGAGCCATACAAGGTAAAAAGAATTTTTGGGAGGAGATTCGAAGGTTCGAAAAATATAATATTCTATTCGATAATTTAACGATTTCGATTAAAAAAGTTATATAACAAATTTTTGCTGATAGAAGTTACTATAATCTTATTATAGTACAGTCCTGCAATCTAACAGATACCACACTGCACTATAAACTCATTTTGCCTCAAAATCATAATTGGAAGTTATATGATATTGAGTTATTTGTTATTTCAACTTTTATCTATTAATAGTTCTATTTGAAAGGTGCTTTTAATTATTATAGTCAGTATATTTATTAGAGTTTACCCTTTTTAATTCATTAGCATAACAGTTTCTTATTCAATTTAAGTGACTAAATATGACATGAACGGGTAATAAATAATATACTTCTCTACATTTTCATTATAATATAATTAATTCTCCAATCATTTTTAATAGATTTAATATGTGTTCTATATAATATTATGTAATAATAGTTTCGATTTCATGCTTAGAGGACTGTTGCACAAATATGTCATTTATTATTATGTCATTTGTCAGAGAATATCTCCTTCTGTTAATCTCACATTTAATAGACTGTTAGTAAAGTAATGGCATGATTTCGTTTTTGTAAATCCATCTTTGGAACATGAAATTTGAATATTTAATTTTCATTTAATTATTTTGCGTCTCAATAAGAGTTTTGATTATATAATTATCTTTGTAAGAGACATGTAGTATTTCGAATGGTATTCGAATATTTATTTACCCTCTATTATTTGAGTAACATATACGTTTGATAATATATAATACTTGTCATTTCGGACTAAAATATGTTCGGCAATTATATAATTATAATCGATGTAAAACAGTCATCTATCTACTAATTTAAATAATTCGATTAAAAATAAATATCAATTAATCAAAAATTTTAAATGGTTATTGTATATAATGTTAATGTCTGAATAACAATTTTTTACGATATCGGCGATCATAGAAGATCTGCTAATTATAAGCTTTCCACAACAATTTCTTGTTTATGTATTTATGACTGATTATCAGAATTTAAGTTAATCAACAATTCATTAAATTACCAATTTTATTTGCAAAGGCTTGGATTTTTTATTATTGTTTAGTTTACTTAATATAATCATAGCAAATATTTGTAAGTATAATTATGTAAATGCTTATATGTTATCCGTATTTCTCATGTAGGTATGTAATCTTTTATTTTTTTCCTAATAAAGAATTAAATTCAATGTAAAAAATGCTTCTTGAATATAGATAAATTAATCTTCATTGGGAGGAAAATTCTTTCAAATAAGAATTAACCACATGCGAGTGGACGAGAATGTTGGTTAGTTTGAACCACATTGTTGCTATACAAAAAAAAAACAAGTATAGTGGAAGTCCTCAATAGTGAATGTAGAGTTCTGACTTCATGTTAGACTAAATTTCCTTTAGTCTGCTATGAATGGTCATCAGTTATAGAAAACTAATGGCTTTTTCATGGAAGACTAAAGGAAATTTGTTCACTATACGGTGTAATTCTCTTACTCATGACTCTACATTCACTATAGAGGAGCTCTACCGTATAGCCAATAGAATCACTCAAGTTCATTTAGTTTATTAATTAATAGTCTATTTTTGCGTCGTTTATCCCGTCTGTCCATCCATCAGTCTGTTTAGGGACGTTTTTGCCGCTGCCTGCAGTGATATTTGGAGTAGCGGGAGATGATGGCAAGGAGAAATTAAATTATAATCCAATTCATCGAAATGGGGAGAGAATTCAAATTGCCTGACCGATCGCTTGTAAAAGTGGATTTAGGATTTAATTTCAAATCTAATGTGATTTATTAAATGAAACCTTAGTTCAATAGAAGCTGACTCTTTACTTGCGATTATTTTGGAACAACATTTGAGCACAGCCATTATAAACTTTCAAGAAATGCATGGAAAAACTGGACATTACGTATATGAGAGACTATACAATATACTTTCATTAAAAAATCACTATAGTACAAGGTACTTCATTACTCAGAAATTTAATATGCGGGATGGTTCAATTATCACAGACGGTATAACTACAATATAGGGATAGAGTTTTGTACCGAAAGGGTATCTTAACAGATAACGAGGTAAATGAATGTAGCCGTCTTGGTATATTTTATTCACTCACGCTCGTAACCTGAAAACGATAAGTTTTCAGAATACGAGATTTACAAACAACAATAGATTATGGACATATAATTAGTTATTAAGTTACTTATCAACAAGTTATTCAGAAAAGTCACGTATCTAAAGTCTACAAATTATTGATCTGATCAGTAATACAAATACATATAACAATAACGTAGATTTCGCACTATAATAATTTCAACATGGAAAAAACTAAACTTACCAAGTTAGTGCACGAGTAATGGCGTGTAAGGCTTTTGAGAAGTAAACTCTTTCATAGAACACATAAGGTATAGTTCAATACGTACATTGTGAATATAATGCCTGGAACAAAATAAAGGTTCATTGCTATGGTAAATGGAACAAAATACTGGCATATGGAGCGACAAATGAAATACACGAATGAAAAAGGAACTTTAGTAAAGTATCAAAAATATGATGACTGGTTTATATCAGGGCTACCTACTACTAAATCGAACAAAGTAAAGTATCCGGTGTCACACTAACGTGACAGACCGCTAAATACCCCCACTGCACTAAAGCCGAAAAAGAGTAATGTAATTCAGATCTGATTGATTCGTAAGATAATTTGGAAGATAAGTATTGATTGTGAATTAAGTTTGTCATGAATTAAGGTTTAATAATAATTAGAAAAGAAATAAACGCTACCTAATACACAGTCTATCACGGTTATGCTACTAGCACGGAGACATACATGAATGAATGAATGTCAGAAGCAGGACGTTTAAGTTTCTTCTAAACCTACAGAGGCTAATATACTAAAAGGAATTCGGAAATTACCCTAAATTTAGTTATAACCAGACTAAAAAGAAATTATCATGGTGAACATGACATCTCTACTAATCAGGATGGTTCACTATACAGGACTTCATTATAGAGGAGTTGTACTGTACCGGTGTTTCTTAAATGAAATTCTGGTTAAATTTTTTTAATAATTTATGGTAGTCTAAATATTTAATTTGAAAAAAACCTACTATTGAAATTTTCATTGACGATATTATTTTCATTGACGATATTATTTTCATTAACGAAATTATTTTCATTAACGATATTATTTTCATTGACGATATTATTTTCATTTACGATATTATTTTCATTAACGATATTATTTTCATTGACGATATTATTTTCATTAACGATATTATTTTCATTGACGATATTATTTTCATTTACGATATTATTTTCATTAACGATATTATTTTCATTGACGAAATTATTTTCATTAACGATATTATTTTCATTGACGATATTATTTTCATTAACGATATTATTTTCATTGACGATATTATTTTCATTAACGATATTATTTTCATTAACGATATTATTTTCATTGACGATATTATTTTCATTAACGAAATTATTTTCATTAACGATATTATTTTCATTGACGATATTATTTTCATTTACGATATTATTTTCATTAACGATATTATTTTCATTGACGATATTATTTTCATTTACGATATTATTTTCATTTACGATATTATTTTCATTAACGATATTATTTTCATTGACGATATTATTTTCATTGACGAAATTATTTTCATTAACGATATTATTTTCATTAACGAAATTATTTTCATTAACGATATTATTTTCATTGACGATATTATTTTCATTTACGATATTATTTTCATTAACGATATTATTTTCATTGACGATATTATTTTCATTTACGATATTATTTTCATTTACGATATTATTTTCATTAACGATATTATTTTCATTGACGATATTATTTTCATTGACGAAATTATTTTCATTAACGATATTATTTTCATTTACGATATTATTTTCATTTACGATATTATTTTCATTAACGATATTATTTTCATTGACGATATTATTTTCATTGACGATATTATTTTCATTAACGATATTATTTTCATTGACAATATTATTTTCATTGACAATATTATTTTCATTGACAATATTATTTGCATTGACGATATTAATTGCATAGACGATATTATTTTCATTGACAATATTATTTGCATTGACAATATTATTTTCATTGACTCTAAAATAAGTAATATTAAAATCTATCATCGAATTCATTTTGCGTTAATGAATACTCTGACGGGGATGTATTCTTTTACTTTAGATTTGTTTATATTCCCTCTAGTGGTTTAAATAAAAAAGACTTGAATAATACTTACATTAAATTGAACCAAGAATAACATTTCAAAAGCTTAATGGTTAGTTTCCTACAAGTCAATATTTTGAAATAGTTCTTACAGGTCTGTAATGACGTGAATGAATTAATTAGGATTAACTTCAACTCCATTTTTAATTCCAAACTTTATTTTTATAGTTGAGCAAACCCTCTCGAAGCTGCGACGACAAATCCCTAAGAGGGATTAAAAAATGTCTCCTAACTTCAAATCCAAACATCTTAGCTTCCGTAGTCCATAATTCTTCTGATTCGAGACCCATTCGTGAAATTAACGTCGAAGATCATCGGCCATTCTATGCATTGAATTTCAGATGAAATATCATTTGTTTGATTTAATGATCATTGGTATATTATATACCTTTATACGTAATTCAGGAAATCGATAACGATGAACTACTAAATAATTTTAGTAACGTTGATTATAAAAAAATTCAATTAAAAATATTTACACTACTTGACTAATTTTAAAGTTCTTGCGATTCTTTTTATTTTCGGCCTTTATTATGAAATCCTGGCTAGAGGTTTAACCAAAAGAATTTTATTTGCATTTTAGAACTGTTTAAGTCTGTTGTGAACATTTTCTGCAATTTAAAATTTACCCATAATTCTTATATGGAGAACTGGCATAATGTTAAAGGAAGCTAGAAATGCAGTCACCTATGAAGCATCACAAAATTTAGGACACGAGAGGAATTCTATAAGCGGCCCATACAGACCTATGAAGTTACGTATGGGACTGTGTTTACTGTTCTTCTTCGTCAAGATCTGAAGATGTCTCCATACAAACACTTGAGTAACGCCTTCACTGATATAGAACTGTATTACTCTAACTTGCATTGGAAAAGGTATGGGTGCTCAATCTTGCTTTCAGTAATAACTAGGGTTGTGAAAATAAGCTTTTGAATCATATACAGAGATATTTTAAAAGTATTGAATCGTTCTAAGCCAGCGGTTTGTAGTATTCGATACCATTTCATTAAGTTTCGTCTATGATATTTTTAGTATCTATCATTTTAGAAGCATATTGTCACAACCCTATTTATAAGAAGTAAGTTCGATTTAGGACAGCTGTTCTTGATCTTCGAAAATGATTGATTAAGTTTTAATGATGGCAAGATGAAACCAACGTATTTATCAGATTGACCGCTATATATAGAGACTGTATAATATGTAGTAAATAAAAATATTTACTAAATCTTCCACGCCCCACACATCTTTCTCGCTGACTGGCTTATAATATGCTAATTTAAATTGAAAGATAGTTTTCCATTCATTTAATCCATCTAGATTTTGGTAGAACAGTCATGTTATTAGTAATGCATTTACTTATTGCAGGTATTATTCAATATTATATTGATAATAAATTATCCCATTGCTCCAAATAATGATAGTTGTTATTAAAATAGTTAATTCTATACTTTTAGTGGTAGAACACGGTATAAAATATTGGACAGTTTCAGGGTGGAAAGAATTTTATTGGTAATATTTATTTCTTCATTTACTTACTTCAAATTCGGCTTAAACCCATTTAATATTAATATTTGAATATGAGAAAACTTGCATTAGTATTCGAATGTGTTTCGAACGCTGTTGCATCATTCAAATATATTAATATGAAATAAATAAATATTTTATTAATACATCTTTTTAAAATTTTGTAAGTAACATCCATGAAAGATACATCAAAATTACAGGAAATTATTCAAAGTTTCCAATTTAAGGTCGTTAATTTAATAACTCAGAAGTTCCTCGTGTAATTTCATGGCCCCGAAATATTGAGTTTGCGTGTCCGAACTGATAAATAATCTTCGATATCCTGCCAAAGTATTCATGAACAATTAAGGCAAAGATTGTCAAAATTTCTCCGATTTTTACTCAAAACTTGTTCACAAATTGGTCCAATATCGACTATAATGATCGAGTAATTATTTTCCTTTGGAAAAAAACAACAACAAGGCAATTTCCGGGTTATTGGGCAGTTCTATATTTTCGAACATAAATATAAGAATAAATTATGAAATAATTATTATCTAAATATATCTTACCGGTATCCATGAATTAAAAGAACGAGGTAAATAATAATTATTATATAAGATTTTTTATTCCCAGGCAAGTGGGATTTATTCCTGGGATATTTCCTTAATATCCTGGGAATAAATTCTTCTTGCCTTGGATGTGAACGAAAATGTGAAACTGTCTGCTAACTCGGAACATTTACCCGACTCAGTTAAACAACTGTTAAATGTATTCCTGACAAATAATATCAAATAACTTATTTGTATTTGCACATAGTATATATATTTATTTTTTGAATTTAGTGTTTAGATAAAAATGTTATGATTAAACCACTGAGAAATTAAAGGGATTTCCTAATAATTGTCTATGGCCCCACTGAAACTTCCTATAAGGGTACTTAAGCCACTAAATTCAAAACAAATTTAATAGTAGATTTATAATGAAAAGCAAAAAATTTAGAGTAGAATTTTTAATAATTATTTTGAAAATAATGATATGATAATCATTTAATTTCTGTTAGTGATTAGTTTAATTCTTCATGCAAAGTGTGCAATAAGCGTCTGATACTCTACTCGTGAAATTAGATTGTAAATAAACATAGCGAAGGGTAAGCCGTTAAAGTGGTGTTTGCGTACCGACTAAGGATAGTATTAGCGATATTTTCTGTTCGAGTTTCTCATCCCAGGCGTTATTAAAGAGCTAAAAAATGAGGAAGAGCTAAATTCTTCCTGCCACTCTTCATTTAAAAGTTCATAGCACCGAAATTCCTAGATTTAGCCTTGTAATATATATGCATTTCTCCAGAGATTGGACTACAGCAAACTATGTATGGACTCTTCAAGTTATTTATAAGTGTAACAAGGGGCTATTCGAAATATGCATGATGGGCTAGAATCTGCTGTACCCTATAAAGTTCTAAAGATGTTCGACAGCTTGTTTGTTCAACATTCCTCACTGGATTCCCGCTTTGAAATTCGTTTAAAGTAGAATTTATTCAAAGAAAAATGGATCGGGTAATACCATGCTAATATTATTATCAAACGATGAAAAATTACTTATAATTCTGCAGTAATAGTAAGATGGATTTATTGCAAATTGATTAATTAAATTTAATTGATACCCAAAATGAAAAATATTTTGAAATTAAAATTTGTGGAAATCCTCCATAACTTTCAATTTGTGGGAATTTAATGTAGGAATAACAATAATTTTCAATAAACACATTGTTTTCTTTTCTTTCTTTCAAATTAATAAACTCAAGACTGGGAATTAAAATCGAGAAGTCATTTATTCGAAGTAAATGCTTTATAAGTTCCTTCAAGTGTTATTCGTTTTATAAAGACAGAATGGTAATGTTGTGTAATAAATATCATAATTTATGACATATAATTGCTTGAATATCGAATCATGAATGGTTCCTGATCACAAAATTAAAATCGTCTATCATGCAATGATAGATGATTAATAAAAATCACAATCACCAATCCAATTGCTAATTATATTAAATCAAGGATCAAAAGATCATCTATCTATCTACAATCATAAATAATTCCAAACGAAAAACCAATTGTAACTTATCAATGAATTTAACACACTATCAATTTTCGTCGGATATGCCAAACTAAAAATTGTGACAATATTGTCAAAAATAATTAATGACCATACTCGACTATTTTCTACATGCTATATATAGTCCTTATAACTAATAAAGTATAGCAGGACAGTCTACAGCAAATTGATATAAGGCTCATTGTGAATCTGTTCGCAAATACCTGATGTTGCATCTTTGCTTCAAATTTGTTCTAAACTTTGAAATGATTGCAGAACTTCTCCAAACTTTATGGAAAGATATTACGTACTGAAATCTTGACGGGTTTTCGTGCATCCGATGTGCTGCGAATCCAAACATGAATTTCGATGTCAACAATATTCAAATTTCTTGATTTCGTTCCTAATGTTTCTGTCAACAATCATAATTCTATTTTAATCCAAAGGAAACTGAATTAAATAAAGACAGTAAAGCAATACAGTAAAGCAAGACAGTAAAGCAATACAGTTCGATGAAAATGAAGGTTTGCTATCTGAAATTTTTCATCAATTCTGTGTATCGCCCATGAGAGAAAGTTATGGTGGGGCCTCCGAATACTGAGATGAGACCCAAATCAATCTTCAACGATCTCACAATATTTTTCTCTCTGGACAATATATCACCCACTTTTCGAGTACTATGAGTGTCCAAAGGTTAAATATTGTTAATCAGTGAATTACTGATGGGGAAAGTTTGCAATGTTGCGTGATTTAAATACATAATAAATACAAATACTTCTTTCCCCACTAATAATATTCAATAATTATTTAAATATTGTTTACAATTATTATTTAGGAATAAAATCCGTCATTTATATGTTAACAAATTTCACGTAAATCTAATTATTTCGTAAAAAATTCAAATCGAGCACTAACAATTGAAAGAGAAAAGATTTTATTGTTCCATAAAGTTAATCACATATATTTTTTCATAGTATATTTTCATCAAAGTCATAGGTACCTAAATACAATTACAGATAATTAATATTTATCATGTAAATAATTAATAGGAAGAGAATTATAGATAGTACAATGATATTACTTATCGCTCATACATAATTTTTTTTGTTTTCTGAGTATTTACGTCAAGATTGTTTTATTTGACATTCAGTGGGATTGAAATTTTGGAATGGTCTGCATCATGATTTTAAACAACCTTTTTTAATGTTTTTTTATTAGTTATAGGTTGCCTGCTAATTTTAAGCCTCGACTTCAGGGCCCTTTTTGTCAATTGGTTATCTGAATAAAAAATATTTTAACAATATTTAAACGTTGACCAAGACTGAGAACGTCTTCAAAGTATTTCGGTGAAGTCCCACAGAGTAATATGGATCGTAACAATCCATTTTTTCGTCATCATCGGCAATCTTCAAATTACTACATGAATTAATCAAATGCTTCAAAACGGCTAATATGTTCATCCTATAAAACCGATAATAAATACACATTGTTTCGAAATCATTTCATGAGTCAAAAATCAAATTTTAAGAATAGTTCAAAGTTCAAATTTGGAGAATAATTCATTGATTAAATTTTAAGAATAATTCAGACATCAATTTGTTCTCTGCTGTATCATTTAAACAATATTAAAGAATTAAATTCATTCGAAATCAAATGTTAAATTCGAATCTATTTTCCATTCATTGTCGCTCTGCAGTTTTCAGCCACCAACCAAATTTCATTTTGTCTTCCGTGATACCTGAAGAAGATAGATTTTGTAAAATGTTTTCATCTAATGTCAGCTAAACAGATTTTGAAGTACTAGGTAATATTTACCTGGAAATGAAATCGTAAATGACCACATAGTACACATCTTCACGGTAGCACGCTCCAAACTCTAAGAGACGGTATTTGAAATCTGAAAGTTCTCTCCTGATTCTATCTTGGTCCATCAAATAGCCTCCGATGGTGTAAGCGTAAACCATCACGTCTTCCATGGAGGTAATTTCAATCGGACCTGGCTAATGCGGCAAAGACCACAAAGATATAATTTAGATATTTCATGATCTACAAATAAAATTGGAGGAAAATTGTTGGTGTAATGTATTAAGATTTTATAGGTACCTCATTCACTAATATTATACTACAGAATGTTGTTTGATATCCATTGGAGAGTAAGAAACAAATTCAATGGAATTTGATCGACAAATAGAAAAAAAGAAACCGGAAATCAAATACAATGTGAAACTGCTTTGAATTTCACCAAAACAATGACTTATAAATTGCATTGAAATAATTTTTTTATAAGATTTGAGTTTATGATTATGACAGTTCATACGGTTTCATATTTCGGACATATTAATTGCTTTGTTCCTTCGTTAAATCATACTATATATTTTAAACTTAAGTTTATTCAATTAATGAATTCATACCGCAGTGTAACCAGTTACAGGTGGAGCAGAATGTAACCTCCTTGGCAGAAAGAGCGACATCGTCAGATTTTGTGGACACTCTGTGTTTGAGGTCGAATCCTCAGCAACTTTCACAACAGCTATTGGCCGAGTAGCCTCTATGACCTCCATTTGCGAGTTCATACCTAGAGAAACTAGATTAATTGAAAGATTTCAGTCCAAAGTATTTCTTTTTATATTTGATTTATAAGTTACCATGTTTGTATAGATGTAAGGGCATGAAGCCTCGCCAGACGGATAGAGTAGAGAAGTAGCAGTCTCCAGTAGATACAGATGCGAACATCACATCGTAGTAGCGGCGCTTCTGTATTCCATATTTGTAAGCTCTGACCACCTCGAAGGATGGACATTCTACACCTGTAAGAAAAGTCCATTGAAGTACAACTAACAGCATTTGACGTTCAGGTGTGATACCCCTAATTAAAGCTTCAGTATGGTTTATTATCATTTTTTCAGAAAACTTTTGTCAATATATTCAACGCAAGTCTTCATGAATGATCGATAATTTGAATTGGTCATCCGGCAAATCGATTTCTTTTTGCTCTGTAGCTACCGGTTCTAGGGAAACTCGGTCTTGGAAAATTCAATCTCATTTTATAATGATTTTGTTAAAGAAAAGAAAGAGAAAAAGTTCAAGTTATGATTACTAAAATGTGTAGTGTATTTATTAAAAGCGAATAACACCCTTAACCGTTTTAAAATTAATGATACGTCACATTATTAATTTTACCATGTATTGACATTTATTTAACATGAGATTTGAGCGGAAAATTCGGTCTCGGAATTTTCGGTCTTAGGTATAATATAGCTTGTATAAGTTAGATGTATACCCCAACCCCCCTGCCAGGTTATTAAACAATCATGAAGTGTGAAGTACATCAAACTAGCGGATACAATAAAGTACATAATGGCAATTTAAGTTGAGAGGTCATTTATGATTCCGAAACCAAAATTTCAAGACCGAATTTCCAAATTTCCGGCCACCGTAACTGTAATATTCATATTATTTATTCTATTAATTAGGAAATCTAATTATATGCCCTGTATCCATGTTACTTACAATACCTTTATTATTACTGTCTTTACTCTAATAAATTACTTATATGCTGGAATCGGATTATGATAATAACCTACAACTCTTGAAATATTATATTGGCGACGATGGAAAAACTTTTTGGACAAATTGGAACATTTGTAGCAAATGAAGAAATTACCTCTGCTGGAGCAAGATGGAAAAAATATGTGGCAAGATTTGAAAACATGCTGAAAGCATACAAAATAGAAGAAGAGGAACAGAAGATAGCACTGATGCTTCACAATGGAGGAGAGGAACTCTTTGAAATATATAGTTCTCTGCCCAATGATAAATGTGACACCTTTGCTGAACTAGTTACTCTACTCAACAACCATTTCTGCCCCAGAAAAAGTGTAGAATTTGAGGTTATCAAATTCAGGAAAGCTGTTCAAGGACGAGATGAAAATATTGACATTTTTCACACTCGCCTAAGGAAAATAGCTGCAAATTGTGAATTTCATGATACTGACAATGAAATTAAAATACAGCTCATACAAGGATGCACCTCACATCAGTTGAGATTAAAGGCACTGCAGGAGTCTCTTACGCTTGCTAAGCTACTCGTTACAGCCAGGTCCATGGAGATGTCCATAGCACAGGCATCAGAAATGGAAAATAATCATAAAATAAACAAATTAAGAACAAATGAAAACACGAAAGAAAAGAAATGTTACCGATGTGGCGGACAATATCCTCACTCAAAAGAATGCCCAGCAAAAGGCAAGAAATGTAACCATTGCAAGGGATTCAATCACTTCGAAACAGTGTGCTTCAAGAAGAAGAGAGCAATCAAATCTATTGACACTGACATAAAGGAGTCTAGTGATGAAGATGAAACTGCAACTAGCTCTGAACATGAATACATCTAAAATGCTTCATCAAATTACTAATAAGCACCATAAATTATGATGAAGCTTAACGGGACAGATATTTAATTTTTTTTAGATACAGGAGCATCTGTGAACATAATAGATGGATACCATTATTCCTTACTCAAGAATAAGGTGAAGCTAATGGAAACTGCGATATAAATATACGCATTTTAAAGTAAATATCCTATGAAAATAAAAGGAAAATTTAAAGCAACTGTTGCTTTTAATAAGGTGTACGAAGAGGTCACTTTCTATGTTACCGATAGCTACAATACAGGAAATTTATTGGGATTTAAAACTGCTTCAAGATTAAAAATTATTGATATTGCAAATAATATCACATCATCATAATTAATGTAAGATTACCCGAATTTATTTAAAGGAATTGGAAAATATAAAGGAAGTTCAGTCAAGCTACATATAGATGAAAACATTAAACCAGTCATCTAGTAACATCGGAGAATTCCTTTTCATTTTAGGAAATAGATTGAGAATAAAATAAAGGAGCTAGAAGATAATGACATCATAGAAGAAGTTGATAGACCTACACCCTGGGTATCACCCATTGTGGTGGTACCAAAGCCAAATAATCCGAAAGAAATAAGATTGTGCGTAGATATGAGAGAAGCCAATAAGGCAATTTAAAGAGAACGCCATCTTTCACCTACCATTGATGACATAATTTGTAGATTTAATGGAGCTACAGTCTTTTCCAAGCTTGACTTGAATCAAGGTTACCATCAAATAATGATACATCCTGATAGCCGCCCGATAACTACATTCTCAACACATGTCGGTTTGAGAAAATACAAGAGACTTAGTTTTGGAATTTCATCTGCTGCTGAGGTATTTCAAAACATCACTCAAAGCACTATTGCTAATATACCAGGAGCTATTAATATTAGTGATGACATTGTTGTTTTTGGACAAACTTAAAATGAACACGACTATAACCTGAAGGCTGTCATGTAGTCCCTCGAATAAAGTGGTTTCACATTAAATAAAGATAAATGTAGTTTCAGCCAAGATGAAATTAAATTCTTTGGATATACTTTTTCTAAAAATGGTATATCACCCGATGCAACTAGAGTACAAACAATTAAGAAACTGCCATCACCAACTAATATCAAAGAATTAAGGAGCTTTCTAGGAATGGCAAACTATTGTGGAAGATTCATTGGCAGACTTGCATCTCTGACAGCACCGCTTAGAAAATTACAGAAATAGAATAAATGGACTTGGACTTCGGAACACGAGAGAGCAGTCAAATAAATAAAAGATGAGCTATAAACTAACTCATAATTGTCTTACTTTGACATCAATCAGAAAACGCAATTGATTGTCGATGCCAGTCCTGTTGGATTAGGGGCATTATTAATTCAATCTAAGAAAGGCACCAATGAAACAGTAGCCATAAATTATGCAAGTAAAGCTCTCTCAGAAACACAATAGAGGTACTCCTAGATAGAACGAGAAGCTCTAGCTGTCATTTGGGGAATAACCGGCCCACTTCAACCTATACCTGAGAGGATAAAAATTTACTGTATTCTCTGATCACAAACCATTAGAGAGAATATTTAATAATCCAAGATCATAAATAACGTCAAGAATAGAACGGATGCTACTTAAGGTGCAATAGTACGATTTTACAGTTGAATATACTGAAGGTAAATCTAACCCTTCAGATTATCTTTCAAGAGCCCCGGTGGTTGGTTCAAAATAGGATATTCGTTTGGAAGAATCAATAGAATAATACTGCAATTACATCACTAATATTAGCATACCGAAGAAAATATCAAAGAAGGAATTAGTCGAGCAAACAATGAAGGACAAGACACTTCAAGAAGTTGAGAAATTTTTGATAAACAAGAAATGGCCTCCACCAAAAGAACAAACTACGCAATTGAGATCCTTTTTCAATATTGAAGATGAATTATGGATAAGCGAAGAGGGCCTTATCATGAGAGGACATCGCGTTATAATTCCTGATTCTTAGCAAGACACATTATTAAAATAAGCTCATGAAGGTCATCTGGGTATTGTAAAAACCAAATAACTGCTACGAAGCAAGGTGTGGTTTCCCAACATCGACAAGAAAGTTTATGAATTAATATAAAATTGCTTAGCCTGCTAATCAGTAACAGACTAAAGTCAGAGTTAACCACTGCACATGTCAGAACTACCTAAATACTGTTGGTAGCAACTCTCCATGGATTTTCTTGGTCCCATAGAAAATCAAAAATATCTATTTGTTGTTCACGATGATTATTCCCGATATCCAATAGTGGAGGTTTTAAATAATCTTCAAGCAGACACTGTGATAGATTCATTTGATAAAATTATCGGCATGTTTGGAGTTCCGTAAGAAGTAAGAACAGATAACGGCCCTCCATTCACCTCCTCAAAGTTTTAGCATTATTGTTAGCAATTGGATATTCAACATCGGAAAGTTACACCAGGACATCCAAGAGCCAACGGTGAAGTTGAAAGAATGATGAGAAATTTGAGAAAATCCATAAGAAGTTCATTAGTTGAAAATAGAAATTGGTTATAAGAAATTTAAACTTATCTACGAAATTATCGTGCTACTCCTCATACTAGTACTAATTTTTCGCCCTATGAAGTTATGTTTAATCGAAAAATGAGAACACGATTACCTGAACTGGAAGAAATATAACAGAAAGTAAATGTTAATATAACGGTACCGATTAGAAGAAATGACTACATCTCAAAATATAAAATGAAACACTATGCAGAGAGACACCATAAGAAATACAAGAAAGTGAATATTGGTGATATGGTTCTGTTGAGGAATCATTAGAGAAACAAGAATGATCCTATTTTTGATCCTACACCAATGACTGTAATTGCTAAAAAAGGATCAATGATTACAGCAATGAATGATGCACAAAGAAGAGTTACAAGAGACATATCACAATTCAAATAAATTCCAATCGAAATTGATACCAACTCAATAAATGAGAAAAGTGAAGATGTGGACTTTTAGCAATAATTTCCTATCTAAAACTAATAATATGATTGTACCGAGGTGATTTTAAATGAAGAGGATTGCACAAAGACTAATGAAGAGGATTAAGAATTAATAACTGAATAACTTGAAAATCGTTCTACCTTAGAAGAGAATACTATGTAACCCGAAATTGAATTAGAACCTGAATAACTAGAAAGTGCGGATCAAGAAATTAGGAGAAGTACTAGAGTAACGAAACCTCCTGATCGCCTTACCTACTGATTTCATAAATGAGGAAGGGGAGAGATGTAATATTCATATTATTTATTCTATTAATTAGGAAATCTATTTATATGCCCTGTATCCATGTTACTTACAATACCTTTATTATTACTGTCTTTACTCTAATAAATTACTTATATGCTGGAATCGGATTATGATAATAACCTACAACTCTTGAAATATTATAGTAACTACCATAGTTCTGTACGAACCTCGGCACAGTTTCTGCACGGTGTCTTGAGTGATTTTACTCAAGGGTGGCATGCGGGGTCTGGGCATTGGCTCCGGAGGTTGAACCTTCGGGGTTCTCAGAGTCGTGGCGTATATCCAAATTTCATAGTACACCGGCTGATATAATTCTGGTCTGGAAACAGTTAGGAACTATTATGAATTCACATTTTAAGTGACCTGATTTAATTAACCTATACTATACGAAGTGAAGATACATGAGGAGATCCAAGAAAGAATATTTTTCGTTATATCGAAATATTTATGGTTGTACAATGAGGTAGAATATCAATTAAAGATACCATTGCCTGCGAAGGCTAAGGATAAAAAAGTAACACTAGTACTGCATGGTATTTAATATCAGGACGTTTCGATAGTCAAGCAATAATAATTGACATTCATTTTAAAAATATATAAGGAACATGACTTGAAAGATTTATTGAGCATAGAAAAAATACTATTGATAGGAAAATGAATTTTAAAAAATTGCCTGTATTGTTCCAGGGGTTTGTGTTTATAGATGTGAAGCGATTTTAAGTTCTCAAATTATTAAAATGGTTAATATTACATAAAATATTAAAATTGTCTAAATTGATCAAAGTCGCAATATTTTACGCACGAAGGAGGTGAAATTACAAAAATTGGTCTATCTCCTTTTTTTGGAACAGTTCATAATTTAAAACAACACAGATAGTTTATTTATTAAAATTTATTTTATTTTGATCAATAGTATTTTTTCAATGATTGTAAGTTCCTTACAGTTTATTATTTTCACCATTAAAACGTTCATATCTTAAGTAGAATGTACCTAATCCTAAGTATTACCTGCTGTAAGACGCTAAGTAAAAGTATCGATCGATGAAGGCCTCTCCATTGCTTCTTAGTTTCTCCATTAGCAGTTGCGCTTTATTCTCCAGAAACTCATTCGTAACTTCCCATATGTCTATTTTGAAGCTGCTCACGAATACTGTTTTTGGCTCCAGAGTGTCTATTAAGATCTGCAAAAGAAAGGTTTGATGATAAAATTTTATGTTTCCGTTGTTATTGAGTGTGTTCCTATGTTCCTATTGATTAATGAGTTTAACTAATTTAAATAAAGCGAAAGAATTAGTGAAATTCTGAAGAGTTTTGAAATATTAAATTAGACGACCATATATACATATAGTAGAAAGAATTTCGAATTCTTATCTGTCGTGAGAATTCTGAATTAGATCATCATCAGTATAGAACAAATTTTACGATAGCTAAACACCTCGTTGCTAATTGGTGCAGGCATGCCGTATGCTTCTTGTATAGCGTCAGGAGGAACATGAAGGGAAATCGTGTGGTCACTGATTTCAGTCACTACTCCGGGGTGCTTCCCTTGTTTGATTTGCGTTATGAAAGGGACTGATAAGTTCATCGTCAACCCTGAAATGAAATGAGTTATTAATTATTTTCAGTAGGAAATTAATGTCTGCTTCGGAACCAGAGGTCATTTCGCTGACGTCATAAGGAAATGAAATACATGGGACTGGAAGGAGCAGTCAGAAAGGAAAGAGGATCTTTGAAAAAAAGTCACCTATACCAATTTGACTATATGTATTTTGAAATGTATTAGTCACACCTACATATGTATAAAAAATTTACCGCTAGAAGTATTAAAGATTCACAAATATATATATAGAAGTTCGTAAAGCTGAACCAAGACAAATTTCCTAGTTTGACTTCTTAAACAAAGCTAATACTCTAACTTTCTCGTTTTTTTAATAAGTGAAGAAATATAGTAAGCTTTGAGCATCACCTCTATCATTTAATCCGAAGAAATAATCTTGGATCCTCATGTATCCTTCCAGTTCTGCCAACACCCGTTCTTTGTTGATGATGATTGTACTGAGCCAAGTCATCTTAGGGTACCTCCGTACTTCATAAAAGGAGTTCCAATCTTCTAGTGTATAGCTAGAGATTATCATTAGCATATTATAAATAGACAAATCCATAAGTTATGTAGGCTATTAATTTATAAAATGTAATGATCGTCTCACTATCACTATATATATCGTATAAAGTATTTATTGAAGAATTGTAAAAAATATTATATAAAACAATTATTTTTATTTGAATAGAATTTCAAATATAATTAAACTCGTTTCATGTGAGAAGCATTAGCTAAAGATCACACTCACTTAGGACATTTCATACTGCAGTTCCATGGATCGCTGGGTGTTGGAGCCCGTCTGAAGAAAGATTAGTTACATTATTTTATAATATAACCCATAAATATAGCAAATTGCAGCGTATTATTACATTATTAAAGATACACACTAACTATGTAGATGCATTCGTGAAATATATTTGTATTTAGAGTTTTTAATATTTCATTTACTTTCATATAACTTTTGTTTCCCACGAAGCAATACGCTTCTATTAAGACTAATTATAATCAGCGGTAAACTAAAAATTTACTCACACTGGAGGTGGCTTCGTACTCGGTGCTTCCGGCATGTAACCTGGTCCATCAAAATGAAACAGAACTGTTGGCTTTTCAGTGTGTACTTCATGTGTTTGAGCATCGTATTCGTAAGATTCGTAATGGTATTCATAATCATCGACATTTTCAACTGAATTTGGAGTTAGAAGCTCTGTTGTAGGTATAGTGACGGGAGATATCGTTGAAGATATTGTCTCAGGATCGACAGAATGTTTTACCTCTGCGTTATCAGGAAGCACGATTGGCCCGTATGGATAAGGATTACCTGTATTCAGTGTTCTGTTCAGTGTTCTGTTTTCTGTGATATTCTTCTGATTCGTCAGGCCATTTGAAGTATTCTGCTGATTCATTAAGTCGTTTGAAATATTCTGTGTAATGTTAGTTTTCTTCCTATTTTTAGGTAACGGTATTGGGCTCACCAAGGAGTAAGATGTTAGAGGAGGAGGAATTGGATCTCTTTCTTTTGGTGCCAGAAAATCATAGTACTCGAAGTCAGAAGCCTTTTTATTCATATTCAAAGAACTTATATTTCTATTAGTATTTGAATTTTCTTTATCTTCTTGTTCATTGATAAATTCTAAATAATCAGAGACAGGTTGGGCAATATTTATATCTTGCTTTTGTAGCAAATCAGTGGCCGATGTGGACAACTCTTCAGATTTTTCACTTTTATTAAAATCTAAATTTTCCGTAACATTAACATCTAATATATTTTTGGTGTTTGTATTTTTCCATTCATTGCCTTGTAATGCTGAAGCGAATGGAACATTTGAGTGATTCGTAAAGAAGAAACTAGAATCACTATTCTGTACATTTGAAACACTTGTGATATTAAGCCCCGTTGACTCTTGAATGTTATGTGATATATTGTCATAAAGAGGATATTTTAAATCAGTGTTATTTTGGTATAGAAGTGAATTATTTGCTAGTTCTTCCATGGAGAGAATAGTTGAGATTCTCAGCATAAACAAAGCCATTTCATCAGGGAAATAACTTTTCTTTATTTCAAAACATTTTGGTTGAAGATCAGCTAGGTGAGGTATGTATTCAGATACATATTGTTGGTAGAGTTTTAACACTGCTTCACATTATCAGCAGTCAACACGGATGCAAGATATGGCATCAATGATCTCTTGTTCCTAATGAATAGAGGTGGTTGACTGTCTCACTAACTTCAACACTCTAAGTCTAGTCGCAGTGAATAGTCTAGGTACACTGAATAAAATCTGTTACTAAAGTAACATTGAACACATTCAAATGTTTTGTGTTAACCACTTCCTGATATTTAACAATATGGTATCATTTTATTTATCATTTTTAAACTTCAACCAAAATAAAATAAATTATATCTAGTTTGAACTTTTTTGATTAAAAATAATCCATACCATTAAATTATAGGAATCTATCAGAAGAATTTATAATATAGATATTTTATTGAGGTTCAAATTATTCATTTGATCTATAATCAACTGTCTTATATAAGAAACACAGTTTGCAATTCACTAAATCGTTAAATGAACATATATGCGATTATGTGTAGTTGTACAATTTATTTGCGATATGAATTTTGTTTCTAGTTTGCTGTAATAGTTTGCATATAAAACAGTTTGATCAAAATGTAGAAATCTTTAAAGAGAATACGAGTAAATTCATTTAATATTTTGTAAAAGTCAAAAACTACATCAAATAGAACTGTGCCAAAACAATGTTATATATAAATAAACATTTATTTAAATTTGTACTGTACTTAGATCAAAGAAAAGAGTCTCCCCATGATGTTATTATGTCAAATCAGTTTTCTAATTTCCTATTATTTTCAAAACTTACAAATCTGTCATCATAATCTACAAGAATTACAATTACTGAAATATCTTTTTGAAATGTGATATTAGTAAACTGTAAAAAAATAATCTCTATCGATACATTTTTCTTTGACTTTACATGATTCTATCAAGTTTGTTAACCCTGTGTGATGTTTAGAATGAAAATCTCGTTTATATTATTAATTTTTAATTTCTTGCCTAACTAAACATTAAATGAGATCATATGGAACTGCATGTCCAATATCAGCAGCTTACCTACCAAATATGTACATAGATTTTCACAACTAAGAATGGCATTTTCAGACAACTAATCTACCAAAATTATGCGTATCACATAATATATATCATCAATTCACATGAGTATATCATGATAAACTTCATTACTCTATCAAAAATAACAATATTTTAATGCTTTGTTTTTTTTCTAGGCTAATAGAGGAACAGAAAAGAAATATAAACTAACAGTAAATCACAAGAATAATTTAAAAAAATACTTGAAAATATTGTCTTTTGAAAAAATAAAATTTCTAGAGGAACAGCTTTCTGGAAATCAATGTTTGAAATTTAAAATGAAATGGTATAAGGAAATCTATAGAGAAAAGATAAAATTAAGGTGGGGAATAGAACAATAATGGGGTATATCTTCTATGGCCCCATTCTATTTTCTCATAGGGAATTAGTATTTAGAAGTGGTATTATCCAAAGAACAAATTCTGTCTAGATAATATATATATATATATATTCATTATTATTCTTATATTCCCTGAAATTCGAAATCTGTTAATATTTGTAATTGAAAAGAAGATATAGCACAGTTAAAAATTATTCATCTATAATTAAATCAGCTAAACACGCACATTCTCAAATCAACATAAATTTAAATGCCCTGATAACGTAACCTACCTAATGGAAAAATAATTGAAATTTCTAATGAATGAATTTAAAATCCAAAAATTATTTTTTATCACTGAAATATATAAAAAATCTCATAAATTTAAAGGTCAACTATAAATTAATGTCACGGAAAGCACTGCTTATTCTACAATATATAACTAAATTCCTAATTGTATCTTATTATCAAGGAGGTAGATAATTACTAAAATTACAGTTTCATCACCTAGATATAATGTAGTGAAACGAAATTCGATTTCAATTTCGTTTGGTACAACATGATCACTCATAATTCCTTTGGACAATTCCTGCTAATTTCATTTGAAATCAAACATATATTGAACAGGTGTCGTTATAAACAAATAAAATCAGGTTGAAACTTTAGCTTTCTCATTTCAGTATGAAACTTTTGATTAGGCTACGAACAAAAAAATCTTCCTCTATGATATTTTTCTGAAGACTATTACGTCACGAATTAAATTTTTTCTTATTTTGCGATCGTAATCCTGAAGCAACTGTTGCACTGTTGAAATCTTAAAGATGATTCTGACAATGTGCGAGGATGCAATCACCGCTATTTATTAGGATTGTTGGTTTATGTAAAAGCGTTTTATCCTTTTGTAATAAATGTTTTGTAGTAAATATCACCCAGTTGGTCTTGATGAAGTTCAAGTTGTGATTCTTATAGAGTATCGATAGTTTCTTTTATCCATTTGAGGTAGTACTGAATGTTGGTGTAAACTCCAGGTTTAGATGGAGCGGCGCAGCCATCACCCCAAGAAACAACTCCCAGAAGATTGTATACACCTGTTGGTAAATAATGAATTAATTATAATTTATTAGTGTAAGTAGACGTTACATTAATTATTATATAATAATGAAATGACTTCCGTTGTATATTAATTTAACAGTTTTCCTTTCAGTTGAACAAACGTTGTGCACTAATTTGTTTAGTAAATTGGACGGTGGTCTTCTTCATCCAAGTACTAATCATCATCTACAACTACAATCTCAGATAATTAGCGGGTTTGATAATTACCTGGTTTCACTTAAGATAATTCCACGGTTAATATACGGCATGGCTTTATAATAAAATTACTGAATTCAGTATATGCTATAAGGTGGTCCTTCTTGTTGATCATTGAAATGGAAATAATTCATTTTTTTAAAGTTTAGTTCCTAAATAAAACACATAACATGATAGTTGTTCGTAAAATTGAAATAACAGTTAAGTTGTTATTTATCAATTACAAACTCATTTTGAATGCTTTAATATTAGCTTGGTTATAACCAAAAGTTATCTATTTGATTACTGTTGATCAGCACAATAAATATTCTATATTATTACATTTTAATCAATAATACTGTCATCATAATTCAAAGTGAACATTATTGTCTGGTAATTCCAATTAAAAATAAACGCCTCATATTCTCAAACCAGTTGTTAACTTACACAAATCCTTCAAATCTACACCCAAGCAAAATTATTTTCTTGGAGCAAAATAATTGCGCCTATTTTATACTTCATTTGGTTTCACTTCTATTCTTCTATGGCTTTTCTCTAATATTTCCCTCTACGTGAACTAAGTTTCTTACCATTTTCTTCACAGACAAGAGGTCCACCAGAATCTCCCACACACGCATCGACTGAACCCGACAGGAATCCAGCGCAGATCATTCCATCGTCAAGCTTGTGTCCGTTAAGGCTTCTCTCACGACAAATGTCAGTCGATATGAGTGGTATGGACGCAGCCCTCAGTCTTTTGGACTTGGTTGGTGGATCATTGTCTGGAAAAATATTTATATATTAATACTTCACTTCTTGAAACTATAAATTATTTTTCTATAGAATTTTTTCAAATGGTTTAAAACAATTGAAAATATACACAGAGAGATTTAATCTTCCATGGCACCAGGATATTTACTTATTTCGTTTTATAGCTATATACTATATGCTTTTTTCACAATGCTTTTGACTGTATAAGAATTTATATCCAATTTCAACCAATCCTAATTTATCAACCAATCCTAACTACAACTTATTCATTGATGGTAAAACTATATAACCCATGTATACCGAGATAACACTCACTATCAGTTGTTCCCCATCCAGCCACAGTGCACCATGTGCCATTACGATAGGAAGTCTCCGGTGTAGGCAGACAAGCTGATGAAACCCTGTTGCTACTTTTGATGCCCTTCCCATTCTTGCTCTTCAACTTCAGGACTGCGAGATCTCCAGGATAAGCATCTAAAGAGAGATAAAATAAATTGAGTTGAAGTCCTATGAAGAATATAATATTAGGGTTTAATTCTATTCACTGCACACGTCATCTATTATTGTTCTATAACAAAATAAATATATTATTTGTTCCGATAACTGAATATACTTTACTTCTAAGGCCAAATTAATATTTAATGAAAAATAATAATTTATTCCTGATGTATTTTTTACATCTAATTGATTTATTTAAATTATTTGACCTGCATTTTTTTATTTAATATAATCATCATTCACTGTAAATGAATGAAAATAAAAGGGACAGTGAAGAGTTAGAGATTGCTAAAGTTATTATAGCTTTTCAGGGCAATTCTTACTTTTGGTAAACTTTGGATGAATTTTGAAGCTTTCCACCTCGAATGTTTGTTCTTCATCGTCGAGAGAGTCCCTATCGTCGTCACCGAGGGTCACTTCGTACTCGTTAGGACTGTTAGCCACCAGACAGTGGGCTGCCGTGACGATGTGGTGACTGTCTACGATGGCTCCACCGCATTGGTGGTGGGACCGGGTACCGTACTTTAGTTTCACATTTGCCTGAGGAGAAAATGAAAAATATTACTTCAAGGGAAAATTTAATAGTTTTGTATTGCTAGTTTGCTATCTGTACGTTATTATGAAAATATTAAAAATACATATAAATTGTAGCCAAGATAGTGCCCTGTTTTAAATATTTTCTATCAAAATATGTTCTATTAAAATATTTCATATAAAAATATGTTTTATTAAAGTGTGTTCTACTTAAATAGGTTCTATTAACATATATTATCTCAAAATATATTCTTTTTTAAAAGTTCACTCAAAATATTTGTTCGTAGCAAGATGTTAAAATGAAAGAACATTTCAATTATTAAAACTCTTATGAACTCAAAGATAACATTTTAATTTTAATATTTGTATCAACAACTGCCAACAGATCCACTTACCATCCAAGGATAGGCTCCGTAAGGGACCAATGAACCACCGATTATTCTGCTGGTCCTCGATTCATGTTGTACGGTCCTCTGACCACATTGGGGAGAACTGTTATCCCCGTGCAGGCCCCGAGAGTAAAGGGTGTTACCGGGACTGAATTTGGGGTGACCGCCTGATCTGTACCCCAGCCTGGAATAGAAAATAGAGTTGAAAGTAAAATTCAAAAATCCATAATCTATAAACTCGTTGACTACATGGATATATAATACCTTATACGAATTATTGTAATCTGAAGTAAATAAGTTTTAGTAAAACCTAATATTGTTTCCTTTTCGTGTCTTATTGACTTTTGAGTTAAGAAAAATAAAGTAATTTGTATCTGGATATTATTGACAACCAATTTGATGATCAACTGTAGTCATCACTTTGAATTTCAATGATATAAATATGGTAAATAAATAGTTATAGTAGATATATGTTGAAAAATCCAATATAAAAAAATTACTTCTGTCTATAATATTTGAATTTTCATTCATAGTTTAGCATTTGTAGTTTAAGTAATTAATACAAAACGATTATAACCGCATAATTAAGTCTCATCTTGTCTGCAAAATGACTAATTAACTACATGGTAATGAGGTGGAGAACATTAGAGATGGATATGATCAGGACGAGGGTTAATAATTGAATAAGGCATTGTTCAACTGTATGTGAAAAGTTAGAATAAATTATAGAAGTCATACGTATTTCATTTGGCAAAGTATGTCATTTGTTTTCGTAGTCAAATATATATAATTTTATGTATCAAATATTAGCAGAAATTATAGTACAATAATTATACATTAATTAATTGACAATTATTATACATTAATTAATTGACAATTATTATACATTAATTAATTGACAATTATTATACATTAATTAATTGACAATTATTATACATTAATTAATTGACAATTATTATCATTATCAGCTTATCACCCAAACATTGATACAGTTTATTTGTACACAATTTAAATTTGAGCATTGATAATTTTTACGCTTTCTATTTCGTAAAATAATGGGAAAAATATTATTTGGAAACAAATTTATTTGTAGAAATATACTTGAATATTTTTTTATGATAAGATACATTTATTTAAAATAAACGCTAATACCTATAAAGGGCCGTACACACGTAGGGATTTTTAAGTCTTTCCACCAGACTTTTTGCTAAGCCCCTCCTACTTTTTCCACGAGACAATAATGAAAACTATATATTTATTATTGATTTCAGTTGGTATCCACGATACCTGCAGGTATGGATACTAACAACTAAAATAAAAAAATAATTATATCGTTTTCCCTTTTATTCTCGTGGAAAAAGTAGGAGGAGCTTAGCAAAAAGTCTGCTGGAAAGAATTAAAAACCCTATGTGTGTACGGTCCTTTAGTAATGTCTTTACTTACGTCATTGAACTGTACGGAAAAATAGAGTGCATTCCAAAACCAGGGGGTGACCACATTATCTTCCTGCCATCAGAAGCTGGAAAGAAAAAGAAGGCAAGAGTTACTAGATGATTGATATCGCTTTGCTAGGACTGATAGTGTAATATTGAATTTACAATGGCTTATTTTAATTCATTATGAATAGAAACATAAAATCCTACTATATTAATTATTGTTAAGGTTGTACTAAATGGTTGAATTAACTAATTTTTCATCATTAAGGTGGCAGTTTTCAACAAAATGTTCGTATTTGTTCATTATAGACTGCATAATCATAGTTGCTAAAAACGGAGAAAAGACTAATTTATGTAAGCTCCTGAATATATATTCATATATAAAAGCAATTGTATAACCTGTATAAAAGATTCAAATGTAAGAACATCTAGGTATTTCACCTTGATTTCTACAATAGAAGTTTCATTATATATAATAGTAGAGAAAGTGTAAGAAAGTAGTGATAAGCATAGCTCTATTCTACCTGATTACACTCCATGAAAAACTTGTTTATCTACCATTTTCAGCATAGAAATACGTGTGTTAAAACCTGTTATGAGTATAACTAAATGATAAGCTGTAGCCTCTCCAGTCTACACAGTCCAACTCAGGTAGCAATGATTCTCGGGCCAGTGTTGTCCCAATATTGCAAATGCTGTCCCAATATTGCCAATGTTGTCCCAATATTGCCAATGCTGTCCCAATATTGCCAATGTTGTCCCAATATTGCCAATGTTGTCCCAATATTGCCAATGTTGTCCCAATATTGCCAATGTTGTCCCAAGAAACATTGCTACCTGGGAAACTCATGTATTCTCTAAAAAACGATAATAGATCGTCATTTGATTTTTAAATTCTACTGTAACTAATTTGAAAGAAAAATTTTTTATATCTAATGAGATGATTTTTGTTTTCTTCAAGTATATTTCTTGTACATAGAGATTTATAAAACTAGCAAGGAGAATCAGAAGTTTTAGAAAATCAATATAAATTTTTCAACATTCAGATATAAAATATAATTTGATTTAGAGAATCCTGTATTTCATAATAAAATATATACACTAATGAAACGAACATTTAAAGTTAATACAAATATATTAAATTAGAAATATAAATTTTATTTTCATTATATCCAGGTGAACTATTTGGAATTTGGAATGAATATATTTGAAAATCAGTGAATTAGAAGCATAATTATGTCATACCTACTTATAGGTAAAAGAAACCTACTTACTTATGCACAAACTACTCCTACCTTTATTTAATATTAATCATTTCATTATATACCTACCTGAACCTATATCTTGCCTACCTACATATACCTAGGTTTTCCAACTGCATATATTTCAAAGAACAGTTATTATTAAAATCTTCTGTTCTTGTCCTTTACTGAAGTTAGAAAGGACACTTATATAATTGCCCTTTAATTCCAGCATTGGTTTTAATATAAGAGCTACAAATACTTTATAGGTTAATAAAATATATAATTATACTTTACAGAGTACACCAAACAATCGCCTCAGTCATTCGTTACAAGCGCTTTTAAATACTGGCTTAATTAGTTTCGCTTGCTGTGGACTTCCGGGAAGACAATTCAGAAGCTGGTTACCTTCTGCTGAGTTGCTGCCAGAGACGAAAAATTAGGGCACTTTCCCAGAGTGCTAAGAAATACTATAAATTATTTTTTTAACTTCAAAAATGAAGAGATTACAAAAATTTACTTCCTGAAGCAATTACCTCTTCTAAAAATTATATTCTTCTTGTCTTAATGAAAACTTTTGACTTAAAAAAATAAGAAAAATAAATTAAACAACTTAAGGATATATTCGGCAGTGTCGGAAATTTGTCAAAGTCGACAACCCTCAGTATACCATAAAATACCTATACCTTTTCTATAACATTTCTACATAAACCTATAGCATAACTATTTATTTTATAACATAACTATCTATATACCTATGGCATACCTATCTATACCTGTAGCATACCTAGCTATACCTACAGAATATCTATCTATACCCATAGCATTCCTAGCTATACCTACAGAATATCTATCTATACCTATAGCATACCTATCTATATACCTATAGCATACCTATCTATACCTATAGCATACCTAGCTATATCTACATAATATCCATCTATACCTATAGCATATCCTAGCTATACCTACATAATATCTATCTATACCTATAGCATACCTAGCTATACCTACAGAATATCTATCTATACCTATAGCATACCTACCTATACCAATAGTATACCTATCTTAGGCTAATCTATACTTATGTCATACCTACTTATAGATAGCAAGAATACCTATCTATCTCATTTCAATACACATTTCTATTCCACAGTTCATGAAAAACAAATGGAACGTTGCTAATGAAAGTAAAAGTGTTACAGTACATTCACACATAATTTAGTGTGGCCTAAAGATTATTGTTATAAATCATTATATTGTATGCAATATATACAATTATATTCATATATCATCAATTTTGATTTTTAAATTTCTGAACAGAAATTTTAAACAAATGTTCAATTGAAAAGTAAATTATAATACCCTATTATCAAAAAAATTATTCTGAAAAATTTAACTTCATAATATTTTTAATGACATGGAATTAGATGAATTAGTGAATAAAAGCTGGAAGATTTGCAATCCATTTGGTCCCTCCCCTTCCTGATAATCCAGTTTTTAACAGTTAGGCAGTGAAAGTACTCTCATAGTACACTCAGGTTATATGTATATGTATATATCCTTAGTTATTTACCATTCATTATATCAGTTCATGATCACTTGCACTTAAAGTGTCCCAGTGCAAAAATTACCATCGGTAAATATAATATCATAGAGATTATAAAAAAATTCTATTTAGTAGATTTTTTTTGTCATTTTGAATAAAAAAATATGAAACAGTATTAGATTTAAATCGTAATTTATGATAAAATTTAATAACGATTGCCTATCGTGCTTCATTTGAAAATAATTTGGTTTATATTTTCAATGTTATTGTTTGAAAATCGTTACGATACTGTGAATGTTTATGAACGATTATCAGCCGATGACAAATTTGTGGATAGACTAGTTGAAAGTATTAATTATTTTTGCAGTCTCTTTGATTTGAAGTCTAACTTTACTATATCTATCATAATCATAATTATCTGTTGATTTATTCATTAGGATGGATAATTGACTTGTATTTCTAGTTACAAACTATGATACCAGAGGAGCAGAGGTTATAGTGCTAGGTCTAAATTTAGGAATAAATCAACAGGTTTCTTATGGAGGTCGTCTACAAAGCAAAGCAAAATTTATTGGGGCAACATTTCCTCAATATTGTACCAATATTGTTCCAATATTGGTACAATATTGCTAGTATTGTTCCAATATTGGAACAATATTGTATCTTCTCGAATATTTTTCATGATCAACATTTTTCATCTACACGTTAAGTTTTAGTGTTTAATGCAGTTCAGCAAATAGAGAAGAAAACTCATTGAATTCAACGGATATAAAAACATATTAATATGTTAAAGAAAATTTTAAAAGCAGCTTTCATTATTAATTGATAGTTAATTTCAGATTCATTAATTTAAGAGATTTAAATGAAGTAAATCAATTACGTATATAAAATCTATTAATATCTAATACGGCTGGATAATTATATGATAATGAATAATAATTAAAAACATTATTAAAAATAATATTAATAATAACAATGGTTTGTATATTGTTTCATTGCAAATGTTTTTAAAAATACAATTTAATTTTAGGAATTGTTTTATTACCATTCTTTAATTTCAAATTCCGTGTGAACACAAAACGAACTTTTTTTTGAAATTACATTGGTTGCATATAATATAAATATTTATTAAACTAACCTGTGATCCAGTTCAGTAGAAACAAAATAAAAGATGAATGAATTAAATCCATTTTGATTTAACAAATAATAACCACGGTTTGTTTATTTACCAAATCTGTAGTTTTAATATCACAAGTTGTATAGTTTATATAAATAAAAGTATACAATCGTTTTCTATTTATAAATCTAGGTAATTAATAGACTCGTTTGCAGACTATGTTAAATCTATTGCCTGTAGACATAGGACACCTTTACTCGATCACGTTCGTAGCATTACTGAGGTTGGTCACAGCTGGTCTATATTTTTAAAGCCTCTGTACAGTGACCTTGAAGGGATAACAACAAACCGTGACCTGACCGTGACTTATTGCACTAAATACACCATGCAGGTCACAGTGATTAACTGGCAATTGATTGGTACACTTTTTTTTATTGTGGGTCACCTCATTTTCTGAAACTAGGACACTTTTCTGCGCATCTAGGATGTACTACGTACTACTTTGATAGTCATTAATGAATTTATGAACGATGTATGACCTAAAAAAGACCTAATATAAAATTAATATTTAAAAAAATCTTTGAGAAAAATTGGTTAATAAGAATTAGATTTTTACAGAGGAAATTTTAACTAAATTGTATTACTTTCCATTACTGAATATGGAAAGTATTTGACCTTAATATGTAAGACTGCGTAAGTAGAACTGGTATGAGTGATCAAGATCAACATTCACCGTTAAAACGTAAATACGAAGTGAATAAAGCCTACGGAGCTGACACTGCTAATATTGAGAAATGTGAACTGTTGAACTGATATATGAACTGTTGAACTGATATATGAACTGTAGAACTAATATATGAACTGTAGAACTAATATATGAACTGTTGAACTAATATATGAACGATTGAACTAATATATGAACTGTTAAACTGATACAGGAGCTTTTGAACTAATTTATGAACTGTTGAACTGATACAGGAACTGTTGAACTAATTTACGAACGTTTGAACTGATACAGGAACTGTTGAACTAATATATGAACTGTTGAACTGATACAGTAACTGTTAAACTAATATGTGAACTGTTGAACTGATACAGGAACTGTTGAAATGATACAGGAACTGTTGAACTGATACAGGAACTGTTGAACTGATATAGGAACTGTTGAACTAATGTTTGAACTGTTGAACTAATATATGAACTGTTGAACTGATACAGGAACTATTGAACTTATACAGGAACTGTTGAACTAATATTTGAACTGTTGAACTGATACAGGAACTGTTGAACTAATATATGAACTTTTGAACTGATTCAAGAACTGTTGAACTAATGTATGAACTGTTGAACTAATACAGGAACTGTTGAACTAATATATGAACTTTTGAACTGATACAGGAACTGTTGAACTAATGTATGAACTGTCGAACTGATACATGCAGGAACTGTTGAACTAATGTATGAACTGTCGAACTGATACAGGAACTGTTGAACTAATATATGAACTATTGAACTGATACAGGAACTGTTGAACTAATATATGAACTGTTGAACTGATACAGGAACTGTTAAACTAATATATGAACTGTTGAACTAATGTATGAAATATTGAACAGATACAGGAACTGTTGAACTGATACAGGAACTGTTGAACTGATACAGGAACTGTTGAACCGATACAGGAACTGTTGAACTAATGTATGAACTGTTGAACTAATATATGAACTTTTGAACTAATGTATGAAATGTTGAACTAATGTATGAACTGTTGAACTGATACAGGAACTGTTGAACTTATACAGGAACTGTTGAACTAATATATGAACTGTTGAACTAATATATGAACTGTTGAACAGATACAGGAACTGTTGAACTGATACAGGAACTGCTGAACTGATACAGGAACTGTTGAACTGATACAGGAACTTTTGAACTGATACAGGAACTGTTGAACTGATACAGGAACTGTTGAACTAATGTGTGAACTGTTGAACTAATATATGAACTGTTGAACTAATATATGAACTGTTGAACTAATATATGAAATATTGAACTAATATATGAACTGTTGAACTAATATATGAAATGTTGAACTAATATATGAAATGTTGAAATAATATATGAACTGTTGAACTGATACAGGAACTGTTGAACTGATATAGGAACTGTTGAACTAATGTGTGAACTGTTGAACTGATACAGGAACTGTTGAACTAATGTGTGAACTGTTGAACTAATATATGAAATGTTGAACTAATATATGAAACGTTGAACTAATATATGAACTGTTGAACTAATATATGAACTGTTGAACTAATATATGAAATGTTGAACTAATATATGAAATGTTGAACTAATATATGAAATGTTGAAATAATATATGAACTGTTGAACTGATACAGGAACTGTTGAACTAATGTGTGAACTGTTGAACTAATATATGAAATGTTGAACTAATATATGAAATGTTGAACTAATATATGAACTGTTGAACTGATACAGGAACTGTTGAACTAATGTGTGAACTGTTGAACTAATATATGAAATGTTGAACTAATATATGAACTGTTGAACTAATATATGAACTGTTGAACTAATATATGAACTGTTGAACTAATATATGAAATGTTGAACTAATATATGAAATGTTGAACTAATATATGAAATGTTGAACTGATACAAGAACTGTTGAACTAATGTATGAATTCTTTGAATTTATGAACTAAAAATATTCGAAACATATTTCCACTCAAATACTAATCCTTTTTTATTATATGGTAATTATATATGCTATATTAAAATTAAAATTTATCTAAACTTTCATATTGTGATAATATAATATTGTTAGTTTTAAATTTAGCAAAAAACACATGGATTATGGCAATATAATCGATTAATCTCCTTTAATCAATAGTCATTTTACAATAAATTTTAAGAATATTACAAGCATGTGATATATTTGTTCAAATAAACTATTTAGAATAGTAGATCATTTCCAACGATTTACTCAATCTAGTAAATGTATTCCATTACTTTTAAATTTACATTAAATTGAAAATCTAACCTAATTTACATATATAATTAATTATATGAAAATCAATCTTATTTTTTTTTAAATTTTTAGAGTAGAGTTGTGACTTTTTTATGAAAAATTTGGAATTATAAAACAATATTTAAATTTTCATTCAATGTCTTATTCAAATGAAAAATATGTATATTTTCATATTAATATGATTAAAATGAATAGTAAAAGAACATGGTATCAAATTTAGAAGAATTTCATTATTTTAAATATATTTTACATTTTTAATAACAAATGTAGGGTGTTTCATTACTCAGGACTCTACTAATCATAATGATTAGTAGAGTGTACTGTACTTGAAATATCTATTTCTTCATTTGGAGTTCTTAACCATTTGTTGGTTATTGGTCACAACATATAGTGACAGTTTATTATTTCATTTTTGAGAACAAATATAGAGTTTGCTTAATATATAAGAACAATTATATTATGCTTTATGAACATTAAACATTTATGTATAATCTTTAGTATTTACAAAGTATTTTATAACTTACAAATAATATGAATAAATGAAACATAGTATCCAACTTTTATTAGACAATATTTTTAAATTAGCTATCAGTACGTAATTCATTTATGATTAAAATAGCGTATTATATGAGTATAATCCTGTAATTAACACTATTATATTGTTGATTTTTTTTCACAGTTTAAGAAGCTAATATTTTCTATAATTTCCATAGCTCAGTTAGTGCTGATATGAATTAACCTCTATTCTAGAAAAGTAGCAATGTTTCTCGCGGCAAGTTACTGTCCTTTATTATAGCTGTATTGTCCCGATATTGGGAGAAAAGTCACCAAGAAACATTTCTACCTTGGTATATGACCTTCTAGGGATTAAACTATACTTTCAATTTTCAAGTCTTTAAGCCTTTTTTCATCCTGACTTTGAGGATAATTCCTTCCTATATGCTTTTTTTCGTTGAAGGCTCAATAATAAGTAGTTCCTAGAATTAAGGATTGCGCCTTTATCCTATCACTTTTTCTTATTAAAATGCAAATTAAAATAACCCTTTTTATCGACATTTTATTTGCATCAGATTCCATGTTTCTATGGCGTAATGTAGACTTACAACATTAATAATTTTTAAATATTAATTGGTGTGACAGACGCTGGGAGATATTTAATAGTTTGTAGAGAAATTTACATTTTAACGACACTCAAGATTTTTCTATAGAAAATTTGTGTTATTATAGACTTATGTGAATCTTTTTAAGCAGTATTTTATAAATTGGTTTTGTGTCTTAATTCATTTTAGATTTTAAATTACCATGCACTGCATCATCTTGTAAAGTAAGTCAACATATTTAAAGTTTTTTGGAAAGGAATAATAAAAAATGTTACATATAGCTTCCTTCCTATAGCCTTCCTGAAAAGATCCTTCCTAGCCACTACACGGTACACTGAAAAGATCCTTCCTAGCCACTACACGGTACACTGAAAAGATCCTTCCTATAGCCACTACACGGTACACTGAAAAGATCCTTCCTATAGCCACTACACGGTACACTGAAAAGATCCTTCCTATAGCCACTACACGGTACACTGAAAAGATCCTTCCTAGCCACTACACGGTACACTGAAAAGATCCTTCCTAGCCACTACAGAGTACACTGAAAAGATCCTTCCACTACACGGTACACTGAAAATATCCTTCCTAGCCACTGCACGGTACACTGAAAAGATCCTTCCTAGCCACTGCACGGTACACTGAAAAGATCCTTCCTAGCCACTACAGGGTACACTGAAAAGATCCTTCCTATAGCCACTACACGGTACACTGAAAAGATTCTTCCTATTAATTTCCTATCGAAAACTGAACATCATTTTACAACTTTCTATCTTTTATTATGTTATATCGGCTATTAAACATTTACCTAACATTTTTTCTTAATAATTTGTGTTTTTTATGAATATAGTTATTAATAGAAAAGCATTTATAAGACTTGTGTTTTTTACTGATAACAAATAAGTTTCAATAGACATTTATTCAAATAGTCAGATTAAGAAATTTTGTTTTGGTTTCAAAATTAATAATGCCTTGATATTATTAAAATATTTTTTCTAATATTGATAATAGGTATGGTGTTAAAGATGCTTTTAAAATGCTTTTAAAATAATAGATCTTAAGAATATTATAGACGAAACGATATTAACTGCTATCGAATACTATATACCGCTGCTTTAGAACCATTCAATACAATTTAATTCTATCCGTCTGTACTATTTTCAAGATCTATGATTTTGAAAGCATATCACCAAAACCCTAGACTTCTAAACCAGCAGTGAGAGGTGCCACAGTGTCTGGCACTGTGTCACCTTGACACTAGAACCTACTCACCGAAATATATATATAATATTCATGCACCATTAATCAAAGATTAGATTTTATCTCTTAAAGCATCCCAGACTCAATGAATGAAGCTGATAAATCTTAAACTGAGTAGAATGGCTCAATTAAAAGAAGTGGTTGAGTGCAGCAAAATTCTTTCCATGAGATAAATGTTACTTAGGAACTGAAAGATTTTTGTTAATTATATTGAGATTTTGATTCTTTTACCTATCAGAGATATATTTAGTTTGGGTAGAGTTTGAAAATTGTAAATGATGAAAATAGAGGTTTCATCATCAAACACAATATCATTGCTGTGGCTGATTCTGTTTTTATTTTTCAATTATAGTGTATTCTGTATATGGTGATGTTAGTCTATTTTGATATAAAGGTTATTTAGTATAAATACAAATTTATATTATTTGAACGAATTTTTTTAACAAGTTCAAGCTAATTTAGAATATATAAAATATCAAACTAAAGATATCACATAATTATTCGACATCCTAATTATTATATATCTGCTCATAATGACCATAAATTCGTTATTTCATGTCAAATTGCAGGTAAAGTTCGTACACCGGACGATCGGAAACCTCTACAAACAGAAACCTCTACAAAGGACAAAAAATCCGTTCTGCCGGACATGCAGTTCGTTACAATCACCTCTTCAAATTATATGGTTTAACAAATATTTTTTTCCGTCTACCAAATATAAAATCAGTCATAATTATTATATGCAGAGGTATTGCAATTTACAATCAGTACTTAATGTTTTACGCCACATTTTCTTTGATTAGATAAGTTCCGTAGAAATTAAAAAGAGTTGTAACTATTCTATATTATATTGTAATGTATACTACATTTATTCATAAGAAACAACAAATTAGAATTGGGAATTGAAAAAATTTATTCTTATATTGTGTTCAGCTTAATTAACGATTATTAATTATGCGATGTATATTAGTTTGCCAGAGATACATCTTTATAGGTGAAGTTGAAAATATTTCCTTTTCTTTCAATCTTATTCTTTAGCACATTTAAGTGAACATTATTTTATACCTATTTATTATTTCGTACATTTCCTTAAAATTTTCACAAAGGGTTAAATTTTTCATTTTTCCTTAAAATTTTCATTTAATAATAAATCCGAGATTTTTTAACTTCATTAGCATTTCTTTGAAATGTTGTTATAGAAAATTTAAAAAGTTTAAATACCTAATTGAAGTAAAACCTCAGTCGCGCATAGCGTCCATTGATTGGCATAGCGGAGACTTTTTCCGGTACATGTACTGTCCGTTGTACAAACTTTACCTGTTACTTGGATTTCGTAACCGAAGATTTCAAAATGTCTTAAATTTCGAAACTCAAATGTCAAAATGGCATGAAATTCAATATTTTCTAATTGAAATTGTAAGAACCATAGTTGAAATAAATTTACCTACATTAATTTGGATTAGTATGCTATCTGCTTAATCATACAAAATCTTGTAGTGATCATAAAAACTGTAAATTATCTGATTAATAACACGATCACAAATAAAACTAGAACTGGCACTTATAAAGCGCATTTTGAACTTTTCGTGAATTTAACCTTCGACCTGATCGCCCACAAAATCTAATCAAATGGTTCCTGGATAAAGACAACTGTTCAATATGATTTTGATTGATTTGGTTGAATACCTTTTGAGTTATGCCGACAAATAAATAAATATTGCCGATCAAAATATAATTAACCTTCCGCAATTTTGCGATAGTAATTATGTATTAAAGTTGTTATAAGAACAGTGGCAAAATAAAGAGAACTTATTGAAATCCTTCGAAGTATGAATTTGAAATATTCGGGAAAAAAATTATAAATCATGCATAATATAATAATATAAGTTTCAATAAATAAAATAATTATCAATCGTTTGATCTTAAGCATCGCATTTCTTATCGGCAAAAGATTTATTATGTTCAGCGAGCGATTTACTCAATAATATTCATGCATCATTTATCAAAGATTAGAATTTATCTTTTACAGCATCACAGACACGATGAATGAGATGATAAATATTGAACTAAAAAAAAAGAGTACAAAAAGAAGTGGTTGAGTACATTGAAATTCTATCCAATAGGTTAATATGATTTTTAAATGGCTAAATGTGTGTCAGTGAGTCAGTGAGAGGTGCCACAGTGTCTGGCACTGTGTCACCTTGACACCAGAACATACTTACCAATGTAACCTATTCGTCAGGTACTAATGAGGTTATACATAACTAGGACAAGGATACAGAGAGAAAGTCTCATAGCTATAAGGAACTGGATGCAGTCTGGGAGTAGCTAGGGGTGTCACTTGCAGTAGTCGGGAACTGGGTGTGAACAAACAAACCAATCGAAATTCTAAAAATTGAAAAGAAAATTGTCCTACCAAAAGTTGACATTCACTTTCCCAGTACTGTGATGTTCTACTATTTATTATTAAAGCGTTTTGGATTGTATTCCGCTCTTTAGTTTTTCAGACATAATGGGTAAATGTTCGCGTTCTGTTATTCTGTATATTTATATATCTAATCCTTAGTACAGTTACGTATTGCCGTATACCACATTCACTGATGAATTCGTGAAATACATATTTCATTATTTAGATAGAATTGTTAAAGCAATTAATTCAAATATCTAATATGACATGTTACATCAAACTTTTAGTATATATTTATATGATAAGTATAAGAATAATTGCAAGGAATTGATAACGGTTAGTGAAATAAAATTTACCAAAAGCCATATGAAAAAATTAGGGGGAAATTGTGGATCGTTTTGATAACAGCGCAAATTTCCAATAATATAAGGAACAATGTTTAAAAGGTGACACAATTAGATTCTGAAACAGATGAGAATTTGAATCCGACTGAAATATACAAATAATGCGTTTATATACAATATCCTAGCAAAATGTTTTACAGCGAATAAAATTTGGGCAAACCGATATTTTCATATTCAGACGTTTATTAATAATTGGTGATTAATGCAATTATTTTTTAAAACATTGTTATATTATATTAAAGTTGAAAACAATCTAGAAGTGCTTCAAAAACAGATGGACAAAATTGTAAATTATACCTGTCAGGTCTGTCAAAAGAGCTGTCAGCACAGGTATTGAAGGTTTATTTGGGTCTCACATCAAATGATGGCGGGTTTTTTAAAAATTTCTCAATGGGTGAGGAAGTATAATGAGATATATAAATAGAAATCAATGTTTTTGAAAAAAAATTAGAAAAAACTTTTTTACCTCTTTTCTTATAGGAATTTGAAAAAAACAGCTGTGTCACTTTGTTGACAAATAAATTCATTTGTACAACAAACTAAAACACTAAACTAACCAATCCCATGTATTTAAAAAGTATCCTAAATAAATAATAATTGCATTAACCCTTAAAATTTCAAATGTGTATATTAGTTAATTAACCTTCAAACTTTTTTTTTAAATTAAAGTACAAATTTGAAATTTTAAGGGTTAATGCAACTACTCAAATGGAGCATTTTTTATTTAGAATTTTTTTTAAGGAAAGGCATCAACTCATACATTTTTTGAACTAGATACACGATGTTGGTTTCGTCTTGTTTAGAATTTAGTTGTCTACAAAGTTACAGAGCTATTTTTTCTCAATTTCGTCTCTGAAAATTTGAAACAGAGTTTTTTCTAATTATTTTTCAAAAACATTGACTTTCTTTCATATATATCATTATTCCTCTTCACACATTGAGAAATTCTAAAAAAACCGCATGTCACTTCGTGCGCAACTCTTTTATGAAGAAAATGAAACAAACTCTATGTCTCTAGGTCGAAAACAGTAGGAGTCGATGCCTTTTGAAGCCGAAAAAATGTACTTTTCAGGAGCACCAATTAACTAAAATTTTTTGGGAAAAAATTGTCTAACTGAAATAATTCTGGTTCCATAAATTAGCGTCGATGATCTTGTTTGGGTGTTGGTGTCCTCTTTTTGATGCATCTAGTCAACAGATAATTTGATGTGAGATCCAAATAAACCCTCAATACATGTGCTGACAGATCTTTTGACAGACCTGACAGGTATAATTTACAATATTGTATTTTTTTTGAAGCTCTAATATTTTAACACGTTATCCGAGAGACAATAGGATATCATTTTATGCAATTTTTTTTTACTGATTTGAGGGAGACGGTCCCCTTAATATAATGAAACCACAGAATAATCAGCTAAGTCTTATATATAAATGGATTAATAATCCTTTTTTACGGCAAAGGGTAAATGTGCACTTAAGGCCCGCTTCACACTTGCGTTTTTAACACCGCGGGAAAAAAGCGGTACGCAAAAAGTTAGCTACAATTGTTTCAAATGGATCCTTCCACACTTGTTTTTTTTCTACAGGTGATAATTTCTCCGCAACTTTACTCAGGCTCCTGCTAAAACACTTGCTGGATTTTCATCACAAGAACATTAGCAAGATATGAATGTCTATTGTATCGTTCACATTAGCGTTTTTTCTCCGCCGAGATAGTATATTTGTTTTTTGGAAATTCAAAGTATTTTTTAAGATATGACAAAAAATATAAATTAGAAAAAAATAACTGTCCAGAGTGTTTATCCTTTTTTATCAACGTAACAAGGGTCCCTGACCATTTTTAATAGGTAGGTAGGTTACGAATTATCGATTATAAGATTGAGCATATTCCTCTCGTGGGTTTTTGGCAAAAAAAGATAATTTAATTATTTTGAAGATTTGACACACAGTTTGATATTGCAACATCTTGCGAAGATTTGATATGTTAGGTAATTTAACGTAATCTTCTAACTAATGTTTCATTTTTATGTAAAATAACGGACACATTTTGCCATTAAAGAAGTCAATGCTAGTAATTTTTGTGTAATTTACTATTCATTATATTCATTTATTTGTTTTAAGTATCTATCACACCACATCTTTCTATTTAATTGCCAATATTTAATAAAACAACAGAAGGTGCACTTTAGTCTCAACACTCTCAGTCGAAGCTAGCGTTTTTGTAACACCGCGTGAAAAAAACGCATTTAATAAGTTTAGCTGCAATTGTTTCAAACGGAACCCTTCACACTTGCATTTTTTCCATCACCGTTTATTTTTTGCGCAGCATTGCTCAGTCTCCTGCTACAAATAATTGCAGGTTTTTAAACGCAAGAACTTTAGCGGGATACGTTCTCATTAGCGTTTTTTCTCTGTGGGGATACCATACATACTAAGTTCTTTTGACGAAAAATAGAAAATGAAAAATAATTGTCTACAATGTTTATCCTTTTATACCCACGAACCTCTGATTATGCTGAATTATTATTTATTTCTTAGTTCTCTGTGCGCGTGAATGTTTGTTCCATAGTTGACAGGTAGGAAATGCACAATTGCACATGGCGGTTGTTGCAAAGGTAAATTTGTCTTCATTAATTTCAGTATAATTGTTATACTAAAGGAGTAAAGAAAGAAAAAGAAGAATGTACTGAATGAGAAAAGAAGGATTGCATGATTTTTCTTTCAGCGTTAAAAAAAACGCAAATGTGAACACATCTCAAGATTAGCTTTTTATGTGGTGTTAAAAAAACGCCATGCTCTTTACATAACATATATTCGTAACGAAATTTCCATTAATAGGCATTTAAGAATAGACAAATTATATTATAAATATTTTATTGTTTTATATTTTTTTCATTTGTTAAAATCTCTTTAAAATAACATTAATAGGAATAAATTAAAAAACCGATATAGGTATCTCAATATTGGAATAATTAATACCTTATTACAAAAAACAGATCAAGATTATCAGAAGAAATTAGATTTAGCTCCTTGCTCTATTTTACAATATATGTACGAAACTTGAAGTATTAATTTTTTTAATTATTACGCATATTCTACGATTTTAAATAATCGATAAATGGTATAAAAATATTTAGGTGCTAAACAATTTCATTTAACTTGTCCAAATATCCACTGAAAAGATTAATTAAAAACTTGCTCTAAGTCAAATATTATATTTCAGTTCATTATCGAAGACTACTTGATCTTGATATTTGATAAACAATACAAATTACAAAACATTAAAATCGTTTTATAAATTTAAATCAGTCTATCATCAAACAAAGTTTTCTATGATAGAAAATTTTCTTTGATATTCACAGGTAGACTTCATTATTACTCTGTTATATGTATTACAGGCTTTTATTATCAAAATAACGACTCAGACTTATTTTCAATCGTTATAAGAGCGAGCTATCGAATTGTTCGGAAAATGTGGACCCTGTATGTATAGCTAAACTATGAAGATTCGAAAGGCTTGTGGAATATTTGGAAGATTTTCGTCATAATTATTCCTACATGTAACACCCTAATTTTTTTAGCATGGCACTCTATTTTTGTATTCAAAATGTAACTAACATTCTTATGAACGTTTGGATTTAGTCAAATTTTGAACAATATACCTTTCAATAAAGCACGATAATATAACTCTAATCAGTAGAAGAAAATTCTTCATTTAATTTCAATTTTCAACATTACACTCACACACACAAGTTATGACAGGGTTGTGACAATATGTTTTTTTAAATCATAGATCTTAAGAATATCTGAGACGAAATGAAATGAAATGGTATCGAATACTACAAATCGCTGGTTTTAGAACGATCCAATAATTCTATCCGTCTATAACATTTTTGGGATCTAGGTTTTTAAAAGCATATTGTCACAACCCGGTAGGTATAGCATAGCAAGTTATAGTGCCGTATAATAGGAAGAAAGTCTCTACGGTTACTGTGTGTAATAGTTTGTCTCTGTGGGGTGTTATTGACAAGTGATGTACTGTGATGGGGTCACCACGGGGCAGTGGACTTCCATTCAGCTTATACCGGGGAAATACTTTGGTGTTGGCTTCCTTCAAAAATTTCTTTTGTAAGATAATACTTTTTCATAAAACCTATCTACAATTAAAAATAAAACCTATTTGCAATATTCTTTTTATCATATCGGCTATTATTATATTGTAGTATTTGCTTTCTTCGAAAGATTTTTCCATCAAAAGAAGATATAATCTTCTTACAATTATAATCTAGAAGAATTGCGATGTTTTTCTTTCTCATATCAGTTATTATTTTATTTGGTGTTTGTTTTCATTGAGAGTATTTAAAGTTTAGTGATGTTGATTATTTGTATGATGATATGTATGGTAAAAATTTTACTTTCAATATTTTTACTGTTTTTTACCTGTTAATTTTCATATTTTTCAAATTCTGATATCCCATGTGTTTTCCATATGTTGTAATTTTTCTATTAATATGAGAATAAAAAAATATTATTCGTTTCGATATTATACACCTTTTTTTAAATTAGAGGAAGATATATATAAGCATTCCAATTTGTTACATAGGTTTTTTTACATTGTTTTACTTTACTTTTTTTTATCATATATTAAAACAATTTGGATCTTTTTTATTATGCTACTAATTATGTTATTTATTTATAACTTTAATAATATATTTTGTTTGTATAATTTTTATCTTAAAGAGAACAAATTAAAAAGCAGTGAAAATACTTTCATTGAAATATTCTTTCAACTACAGCAAAGTTGGTTCAAATTTTTACCATTTTTCAACCAATAACTATAGTATATAAATCAACTCGATAGTTTTTGTAACATTCACACGTTCAAATTTTGCTTTTCAGTACGAAAAAATTTCATCAAATAATTGTAAAGTAATATTATATGTTAATCTATTTTATCTCATATGTTTCTAAGTGTGATGAACAATATAATTTGTAGATATATACTCTTCAATGATTTAATACAAAAAAAGCAGAATCAACTGTAAAGATACTAGGTAAATACTCAAAAGTTGACATGGCGCAATAGTAGATATTATGACACAGTAGCTGAAACTGTATACTGTATAGTATCAGTATATTGTAGCTGATACTGTATAACCAATATAGTAGCTGATATCAAGTTACTAAAAGATGTTCAGTTTTCGATAGGAAGTGGCTAGGAATGATCTTTTCAACATACCGTGTCATTCAGTTTAAATGACATGGCTCACTGAAAAGATCTTTTCTAGTCACTACTTACCGAAAACTGAACATCTTTTTGTACTATCATAGAACAGAGTAATGCAAGTGTAAATAGCATTTTAAAGACTGTTTGCAATATAGGTAGTCACTAGAAATGCATGATTCTGGTAAGGCATCTAGAAGAGCAATTTCATCTCTCTCTCTTTTTCTTCTTCTTCTCTTTTCTTCAGTTTTATGTCGGCCATAACAGAGACCATGTATCTCAAATTCTTTCTCTCTAAATCTCATATTCGAATACAAATCTTCCCTTGAGCTGTTCCGTTACAGTCTTTACATAGCATCACCTGCTGAGGATCTCAGGAAGAAAACATTGTCCAGGTGGTAAAAAAATTCTAGGCAAGGACACAAGCAGGGGTCTTGTACATTTTACAGTTATTTATCAAACCTTAAACACTGCAAGAAATGTCCGCCAATTAATGAAATTATATAATAGTTTATATTAAAACTAATCAGGAAACGCAATTATCATAAAATTTGTAATACAGATAAGCTGGGTCATAGTAAATAATTAGAAAGTATACTGAGTACAATATTGGAACATCCGAAAATACTCCACGAACGTGACATCGATTAAAACGAGTGACGTCACACTAGTAATTTCCAAATAAAAATTGTGGTATTATTGAGTTAAATGTTCATTTTCATTGAAATTAACTTAAATAAAATATTGTTTTTATCACGTTTTACACTCTATTCACATATAATTTTCAGCTTAATAGCCTTCAAAATCTCCATTAGAGTAAATGTGACTGAAGGATTTAAGACTCATTTGCATTTATCTGATTAAATAAGAATTTTTATTGAAAATTTCATTCGTCAAAATGTGCTTAAAATAACATTTTACAATATGCAATCAGGTTTATATGTTAGATAATGGTCATTTGAGTGCTTCATTGTAAATGCAATAGTTTCTAGGTATACCTTACATTTTACAAGTTTGCAAATAAACCAACTTATAAATGCCAGCCTGGTATTAAATATATAAAAGTTATCTAGGTACTTGAAGCTAACCAAACATATTGTTTATTGACATATTCTATCTATCTACTTGCCGCACTTATATAATTATCATTTTGACATTACTTCATCTGATTTTATGTGATGTCATTTGCCTACATAGTTTTTGAAGACCGGAATCAAGTTCACCGTCAATGAGTTTGCAACTTAGTATACTTTTCTATCTATTTACTATGAGGTGGGTAGGGTCAACACTTACTCTTCCATGGTCCTAATTTCAATTTTGTTTAGATATATTGTCATTTAAAACTCATGAAAAATATCAGTTATCTTTCTATAATCATTATTACTAATCAAATACTGCTATTCGCATTTCTTTATCTAAGACTGCGCAGTGCTTTCCAGTACATAAATCAGTTGCGCAGATTACCATATGCCATATATGGCACACACCCAAACACTGCGACGATATGGCACTGCTGTAATATTTATGGTAACCTTTATGGTTTAAGCGTTGGTGCGCCTTATACGTTTGTTGTTATTAGAGATCTGCAAATTAGGCAATAAATAAACAATGAGGGGGTTTATATACTTATTTTGCATTTCAAGAGTGGGGGATTTAAAGTGAGAGTAAATATTGACAATGCAATTATTTAGAATATTCAAATGCAGCTATTTAATTATATCAGTGATTCCACTTAGTATTATTTGAGTTTGTAATATTTGCATATCAATTGGATTGAATATAAATTCACAGAATTTCAGGAACGGCATATTGATGGTACAAACATACAAGTGTTTAAAAGTTTTAATATTGTTGGGAGCTTACATCATCCATGTCTAAATATGCCTGTATTCAATTTTAGAAAATAGATATTTATTTAATATTTCACATAAATTATTTTTTAAGTTACATTGTATTTTTTTATTAAACACAGTGATTTATGAATGATTATAATATGGAGTATATTGAACATATTTCTGTAAGGAAATCATCGTCCATTAAACATTATGACTACATTAAAGTCATTATTTGTTTAGTTTTTAGTAACTTTTGTGTTGAGAAATGTCTAAATTCAATAAAGTAATCATTGTATCATTTCATTTTAATTTCTTTATCACTTATCAGGTTAACCCTAGAAGGATATCCTAGTTATTCTGAAGGTTGGTTATAATAACCCCTTTCCATAGGTCTCTAACAATTACTTTCCCTTTTAAGATCTACTAGCATTAATCAATTTAATATTGCATGCTCAATTTGAAGAGTGCCTTTATAAACCTTAGATGAATTGCTAATTATTTCTTATAGGGCTATAGGCGGTTACCACCCTTGGTACCAGGATAGGGGGTTTGGGGGTTAAAGGGCGTATTCTAAATTACCTCTTTAGGGTAAATATAGTCTCTGCCTTAGGGTAACTATGCTTTTTCTTTGCCCTGGATTAACCTTTCAGAGGTTTAATTTTTATAGTGAGGAAAATTATTGAGACTGTGAATGATTTATAAATTTTATAAATTTTATGAAAAGGCAATTAATTTGTACTAGTTCTAAAATAATTTAATGATAATTGAAAAGAATGATATTTAACTGTAATAAAATACTTGATTGCTGAATTAGGTATAGTATATATATTATATTTTTTTATGATCTGCATTTAAGAAGAAATTTTTGATTTCTTTTAAAAACTTTATTCCAGAAAAACGTTGCAACTAGTATTTGCATATTCGTTATTCCACTCCTTTACCTGAAGTAAAGCAGTTAAAGAGATATAAAAGGCTCCTACCAAAGTAAATAGTTAGGGCGGTTGACCATATTTACTCGCACTACACAGACCACCCAAAGAAAGTAAAAAGAGTTGGGTAAGCACATCCTTTGAAGGCCATCAAACTGGGTGAGAATACGCAATCGGAAAACTTCTACCGACGATTGTAGGCATTCAATATAAAAATGTATTTCTAAAATTTATTGGATATTTGATTTAAATTTGAAAAATTCCTATTACCATTTTTTTTTTTAAACTCCCTGATGTTCGGTATTCGATATTAAAACATATTTTTTTACTTATTGAATATTTGATTTAAAAAAATTATGAACAATTGAAATTTAAAACGCTGTACGGAAATTCCAAAGATGAAAATAAAAGGAAAACATTTCGAATTGATTGATTTCAAATAGATGACATTCCGTTTATAAAATTTCGACTGGGTATATTATCGTTCACCTAATCATAGACTGTATGAGAGAAGATGAAGTGTAGCATCGGTAAAATTATCGTGTTTATGATAAATGTAGTACTTTACTGATAGGAGGATAATTTGGCTAAAAGTGAGCTGGCAAATTAGCATTTAGAGTAAATTAGGTGATGCCTGGAATTATGCACGCTTGGAGCGGTCTGTATATCTAATTATATAATTATGACCAGGGAATGTAAGGATAGAAAATTATCGTGGGTAAAATCGAAGAAGATACTAATTCTAACCCGGTTTAAATTAAGCTCAACGGAAACGCAGAAAATCTGTGGGCCTACCGTGAGTCTACGATAGCACTGCCCTAATTTAAAACTTAGAAAAATATATATTTTAACAAATAATTTAATATTCTTTAAGGATGGATGATTTTTTTGTATATTTCATTAATTTTCTGATTATTTCTCAAAATACAAACTATAATGAATTATTACATATGCACATAATATGCGAGTGGGTTTTAATTTGAAAACTGTGGCTTACTTTTGATAAGCAAATTCATTTCTTAACATCCCTTTTTTTTATCCAATTTCGTTATTAAAAATTCACACTGTTTCAGAAAACATGAAATGCAATTCATATGACCATTCCAAATAAAAATCTTTAATAATCGAAACATTTCAGTTCAGCTGTGGAAATGTAACAGGAATAAAAGAAAGGAAAGCTTTAGCACAGTTTGGCAGGTAAAATTTGCAATCTCCCCATCAGTACGTGACAGGGCATTAAATTCCCCCTAACAACTCAGACCTCGCCTTAACTCTCATAAGAAACTAACAAAAAATTGCCTCTTCATTTTCAAATGGAATTCCAAATAAGAAAGTGAAATTATCACATTTTCTGTGACTGTGAATAAATATTGAAATGATTGATGCAGAGTTTGAAAGATTATTCAACTGAATATTATTCAAATAACCAATTAAAGTTGGTTTAAGTTTTTTGTACAGAACTATATTGTTCATAATATCTCTATTATTATAATATTCAGCAACTTTACGTACTATCAGAGAAAAGAGTCACTGTGATGATGTACTATCAGAGAAAAGAGTCACTGTGATGATGTACTATCAGAGAAAAGAGTCACTGTGATGATGTGCTATCAGAGAAAAGAGTCACTGTGATGATGTACTATCAGAGAAAAGAGTCACTGTGATGATGTACTATCAGAGAAAAGAGTCATTGTGAAGATGTACTATCAGAGAAAAGAGTCACTGTGATGATGTACTATCAGAGAAAAGAGTCACTGTGATGATGTACTATCGGAGAAAAGAGACACTGTGATGATGTACTATCAGAGAAGAGAGTCACTGTGATGATGTACTATCAAAGAAACGAGTCACTGTGATGATGTACTATCAGAGAAAAGAGTCACTGTGATGATGTAATATCAGAGAAAAGAGTCACTGTGATGATGTACTATCAGAGAAAAGAGTCACTGTGATGATGTACTATCAGAGAAAAGAATCAATGTGGTGATGTACTATCAGAGAAAAGAGTCACTGTGATGATGTACTATCAGAGAAAAGAGTCACTGTGATAATGTACTATCAGAGAAAAGAGTCAATCTGATGAGATACTATCAGAGAAAAGAGTCACTTTGGTGATGTACTATCAGAGAAAAGAGTCACTGTGATGATGTACTATCAGAGAAAAGAGTCACTGTGATGATGTACTATCAGAGAAAAGAGTCACTGTGATGATGTACTATCAGAGTAAAGAGTCACTGGGATTATGTTATACTATTCGAGAAAAAGGTGCCGTTCAATTCGCCGCCGGACAATTCGTCTCGGACATTATTCGCCGTTATGACAATTTGCCGCCAAAAATCTCGCTTAGTGATAAATGATTTACCGCCGTATACACCATTTATTTATAAAAAATATTTCAAATATTAGCTGCGTGTTGTAAATTAATTATCAAATTTTCCTAACAGTATTTTAAAATGTTTTCTTTTCCATTTCAAAAGTTAAATATAATGTTTTTTAACTATTATATAAACATAGTGTGTTGTAAATTAACCATATAATTTTTTTCGTTCTATTTGAATGTATTTTGGTAAAAATATTTTGATATTGTAAAGAAAACAAGTTCAGGAGTCTTAAATACGTTTAAAAAAATTACTTTAGTTTAAAACTAGTACATTAGTGCACTTAAAGGTTAATTATTTAACTACGAAGTCTTAGATTTTTGTCTTAGGTAGGCTAATGATTTACATTTACTATCACCTCTTCATTTTCCTCTTCTATTTTTGAGTGCAGTCACCGGTGCTTGTGTTCCTTTCAATATCATTCCTTGGTAAGTGATTGCATCCACGAAGTAGCTTTTCTGCATTCATGAACATTGTCACGGACTGGTGGTTGGTGCCTTTGTTGAAGGAGTCACTTTGCTTTCTGACTTCTTCTTCCTGTCCCTTGTATTCAATTTCTTTTTGACTTCAACTAGAAAGCTCTTCGTTTCAAAGCAGACGTTAAATACTTCTAAATTTATGTTAATAGCTAATTAATCCATTCTAATTAGTGAAAGAAATATAAAATTGTTCCTTTGACCTTACTGTATAAATCTTTTATATTCAAGTATATTGTATCACACTATACAAACACTATATAACAGTAAGGGCGGCCACTTTGATCGAACCGTATAATTAAGCCTGTAAAATATAGAATCGATAGGGTATACTCTATTCTAAACTCTACAGTTTATTATCATTTGACTTAGCAATAGATCATGATTAGACAGATAAGGGGATGTAGTACACACGTCTCTTTCAGCTAGAACATCTATTCTCCTCCGAAGAGAGATGTACCAACGCGTTAGACTGACTGATGCCGCCTGTGAATGAGAACCTGATGAGAATTTATCGCCCTAAACTATTTGGTGTGTTTTAGAGGGGAGGGGCGGGGGTGTATTATTTACATTGAATAGAATTGAAACTATGGTGTGTTTCAGAAGGGGGGGGATAATAGTATTAAAAGTATGTTAGAGCGTCAACTATCAGATGGGAATTAAATACAACCTGTTTGAAAAATCACATCCAACTATTAAAGAATAGTAACTGTTCTTTCAACAAATAATATATTTTCTGCTTATATGTTGGTGCATTTTGTTAATGAAAACTCTTGGGTTGTGACAATACGCTTCTAAAATCATCGATCCTGAAAATATTATAGCCGGAGAGAATTAAACAGTATTGAATCGTTCTAAACCATCGGTATATAATATTCGATACCCTTTCATTTCGTCTGTGATATTCTTAAGATCTATGATATTGAAAGCATATTGTCACAACTCTAATAACAACCTATTGAAATTTCAATCCATTATTTAATATTCAAACCTGGTAATTAAAACTATATCAGAGTTTTAATTTTGTTCATCATAAAGAATATGAGTTTATCTAATTATGTTTATATTCAAAGTTGTTACAAATAAAACAGGAGTTAATGTTCATGTTTTTAATTTAGTTTATGATTATATACTATGAATGTTAAGGTGCTTATAAATATGTCTAATTTCATCGATAAATTGAGTACATAGCTTCTATATAGATATTATATTTATAAAATAGTTTGCATATAAATAATGCATATAGTTTATTTCACTAATATTTTAAATGGAAAAGAGTACAGTGTGTGATAAAATACAAACTTTACTGCAAATAATATACATTATAATTTTATTAGATTTAATTTTTATAATTCAAATGAAATTTACTTCATTTTTCATATTTTACGAAAAATATCAGAATAAATTTTAGATATTTCTACATAAATATTTATATTCCAATTAATTTTTATTTATTACTCTATAGGATATACAATATAAATATGAAGTAAAAAATAACAGCGTTCATGCATTTATTCATGTTGAATTTCAAGAGTCAGTGCTTGTCACGTAGTTATTTTTTCAAAGCAATATGTAAATTACAATGAACAATAGAAATAAATAAAATTCGAATTAAAAAATGTGTATGTATATACTGTAAAATTATATATTAACTATATAATTTCTACCGAATAAATGATTTTGTTATACCATAGAATAATAAAAGTCTTGACTTGAAAAAGAAAGTAGTTTCCTTTGCGTTCGCACCATTTTTACGAGGATCAATGTTGAAAGGAAATGATATTTGTGATAATAAATAAAACTAAATAAATATTTTACGCAATTATTTTAGGTGGTTTTCTTCATTAAAACAATCATAATTACTGCTAATAAACTGATAGGTGATGATATATTCCCATAAAAGTAGACATCATATTGAAAATATACCCACACAATAATTAATAAGACAAAAAGTTGTTTCAATATATAAAAATACAAAGGACAGAAGAAGATCTAGATATTTTTCGATGGTTTACGGATGATAAAGCACTCCGTCGTTCGTCTCTTTCGCTGATAACGGACGGACAAGCGACGGTGTGACGTTATCTGACGGTAGAGGAATTACCCAAAACAACAAACAACCCCAGCTAACGTTTTGATTTATCTGTCTCACCCTGAGATCATTTGTTAAACCTCCAAAGAGAAAGATAGATTGGACAGCTTCCAAAATAACCTGCAGATGACTATATACACACTGCATGGTGAACTTTTCAACACTGAATTAGGTAATTTCAGCTATTGTACACAGTATCATGTTATACACATTAAATAAAGCTGTTATAAACAGTAAATAAGTAAAGTTACTGAACTTTTATCTACTTAAGGTAAGTTCTTAATTATCGGTCAGCTCCACATTTTCGGTCATGTAAGAAAAAACGATATAAGAATAATTATTTCACTAGGATAGGTTGAGTAAAAACAACCAACCCGGGTTGGTTGTTTTTACTCACGTTTTTTCTTACATGACCGAAAATGTGGAGCTGACCGATAATTAAGAACTTACCCTAAGTATAATTATATAATTTATTATCAAATTAATTAAAAAACTATTGAATTATTTATAAAGAAAATAATGATGACAAAATTATGTTTAATTTGGTAAAATGATATATAAAAAATTTAAATCTAATAATAATTCAGGTCAATCTAATCAATGAAATCAAGTCAATTGGATTGAACATTTTTTGACCACTGTATAATATTTTTTATTTCAAACACATTCCATGCAATGTTAAACCATATAAAAATCGATTCCTTTTATTCCCGTTATAGCTACTGTTACATTTGAATATATCTCCAATAAAAAGCAGATGTACAGTCACAGAAAATAGTCAATGGGACAATCTTTTCACAGTTCACAGGTTTAAAAAATATACTTTATTAATTGTAATGTTTGTAGATATTTTAAATTAGTCTGAGTACTCACGAATAATTTGTAATATTTGGAAATGACAGAAAATTAGAAAACTGTGATTAGTGAAATAAGCACCTTGCAGTGACTCTTTTCTCTGATGGTACTTGTTTCAAATCTTATCGCACTTGTAATGAGGATACTTAGAATAAATTAGTGTAAGTAGATAAAGTAAAATTTAAAGGGACGTTACTTTCACTCTCTTTATTGAAACTCATTTCTTTTGTTAAATCAATTAATATAATTCTAAGATCAGCTATAAAGGGTATCAATTTTTTAATGATATTTTGAGATGTATCCAATGTACATAATCCATGCAACAAAGTCTAGTGTTATAATTATATTATACGAAGTCGATATATATAGCACCAATAGATTAAAGTATTAAGGTGGGGCCATATGAGATTATGATGGGATGAAACGCATTCTCCTAAAGCCCCACCATAAAGCATTGTCTCCCTGTTTATATCATGTTATTCGCTTTCATATTCTATTACCTATAACTATTAGTAAATATCATTCTGTTTCTATTTGTTTGGGCATAAAATAAAAATAACATGAATATTAACTGATTGTTATATATCAGTATTTTTAAAATTTGACATGATTAAAATTTCAATAACTTTTTATTGATAAACGATTTTTGTTTGTTCAAATTTAAAATTTTGATGTCCGGTAACATTGATCATAAAAAAATATAATTAAATTTTTTCGATTCAATTTAAATAAATTATGATAAAAAATACCAATCGTAGTAAACAAATTAAGAAAATGTGAGAAAACTTATTTTATAATTATAATTTTTTTATAGCTATATAAGTTTTATTACCTAAACCATAACTCAGAAAGAATCTATATATATTTTAGTATACCATGTGTCTAACAGTTACTAAGTGCTTTGTATTAGGTGTTTATATCCTTCCTCTCCGTCAATATAGAGTCCTATCCAGTGGGGGACATAACCCCCCTCCCCCCTCTTGAGGGTTCGAGTGTCGGTACTTAGCGGCAGATATTGTCTGCCGCGGACAGCCGGGAATTGACTCCCAAAAACCTATCATTCCATAGCATTGAATAGGGGCAGTGAAATAGAAATATACTGTGTCAGCTTATTTGGATTCTAACTCATCTTCAAAAAATTCAGTGTATTACTCAATTCAAGTATATAATATTTCTTCCTGTTTATTTATCTGTAAGACATTATTAATTTTTATTCAATTATATATCATCTTGAATATAATTTCCAGTTTATTAAGACATTTATAATCTTCAATGATTTTTTTAGTATGTCACCTATTTTTATAGGTCATTATTAATTGTTTACTTAATATTGTAGAGTTTATATTTTTATTAACAATTATTAAGCTCAAAATCACGTACAATTTAATTTTCTATATATTTTTATATGCTTAAAATGTTTTGTGCAATAATAGTACGAAACAATAATATGACATAGAAGAAAAAGATTACACACTATTTTGTGGATTTTCGATTAGAATTTGAAGGACAAACGTTGCTATTGTTTATTATTGAACGATGTGCTTCTTTCTACAAATGTATGCAATTGTGGGTTATATCACGATAAGCATTCGAAACAAACTATTTAAGTAAAAAAATTCTTTGGACTTTGAATTAGCAAATTAGATGTAAAAATATATTGTATCTTGGAAGAAATATCTGATAAATAAAAAAAAACATAAGATGACACAAATAACAATAAAATAATAAAGAGTATATTATTTAAGATGAAAATTTATGTTTAAAAATACTAATACCTGAGAAAGAAATAAGGTTAGACCGTGGAATATTGAGAAAAAGACCCCATCTTAATCTTCTATGACGCTACCATAACTTCTCTTTGGGATAAAAGTAGAAAGTCAAACTATGATAAAAAATACAGTATAAACTCCTCTATAATGAAATCATGTATAGTGGATGTAATGTCCTCAGTAAGGAACGTTGCCTCTATAGTGAACAAATTTTCTTTAGTCTGCCACCAAATGGTCTTTAGTTTTCTAAAACTGATGGCAATTATATGGCAGACTGAAGAGAATTATCAGACTATAGAGGCTACTTTATTACTCATGACACTACATTCACTATACAGGATTTCATTATAGAAGAGTTCTACTGTAACATATTTAAAAAAAATCATTTGTTACTATATAGTTTTAGTTAAGAAAAGTTCAATCTCAAATTATTATGATCTATACTAATAACTAATTGTAATTAATTGTAAACTATGTATACGATGAACCCACATATACATAAAAAATGTAAATATATATCCATTATTCTAAGCAAATCATTCATACTCATACAATATATAAATCCGTAAGCAAATTTAACTACAGCTTCACCACATTAGATTTTCATGCCGTGTATATAGAATTTCATCAATATTACTCTATATTCTAATTTTAATTGGTACATCGAAAGGGTTAGAAGCTAATTTGCCAAAGTAGTATTGGAAGGCATATGAGGAATGGCTCGCAAATATTGCTGCAATTCCCAATTGGATCTATACTGAGTCCCAATAATCCATGGATCACTAGCCTATAAGATCTGCTGAAACTGAGTCATAAAGATATCATACCACCAAATGAGTCGTAAAAGAAGTAACTGATGCTATAGTGGATTGGTTACCCAATGCTATAATATAGTAACTGATGCTATAGTGGATTGGTTACCAAATGCTGTAATATAGTAACTGATGCTATAGTGGATTAGTTACCAAATGCTATAATATAGTAACTGATGCTATAGTGGATTAGTTACCAAATGCTATAATATAGTAACTGATGCTATAGTGGATTGGTTACCAAATGCTATAATATAGTAACTGATGCTATAGTGGATTAGTTACCAAATGCTATAATATAGTAACTGATGCTATAGTGGATTGGTTACCCAATGCTATAATATAGTAACTGATGCTATAGTGGATTAGTTACCAAATGCTATAATATAGTAACTGATGCTATAGTGGATTAGTTACCAAATGCTATAATATAGTAACTGATGCTATAGTGGATTAGTTACCCAATGCTATAATATAGTAACTGATGCTATAGTGGATTGGTTACCCAATGCTATAATATAGTAACTGACGCTATAGTGGATTAGTTACCAAATGCTATAATATAGTAACTGATGCTATAGTGAATTGGTTACTAAATGCTATAATATAGTAACTAGAGCTATAGTGGATTGTTTATACTATAAATAAATATATCTAATTGATACTATATGAACTATCACCGTAAACAATATTAAACCAATACAATAAATACATACACTAAGCAGTTTCTTTGAATATATATTTTAATAATATAATGAAGTTATTAAACTGAGATCAAGATGGAGAAGAATAATTCTAAGATAATTGTTATAATACTGTACACATAGTATTTTACTAGAGCTGTGATATAAGCTGGCAAAGATAAGTACATTTTTCCATATTTCTAAGATATCATTATTCTACTATTTACAGTTTTATATATATATATATAAGTATCTAAACAATTAAAGTGTGAACCTATGTTCTTTTTAATCAACTTCCATATTTGTTATAGATTTTAAATTATACTTTTTGTATAACTATATTAAGATTTACTTTCTTAAAGAAAATACGTATATAAGCTATTTAATAGTAAAATCAATAACAATAAATTAATAAAACTCACTTAACTGTAATGGTGTTTCAATAACCGAATATTAGACCAACATAAAACTATACACTGAAAAATAAATCGCTTTTTTTAGGTTGAAATTTTCCTAATATAATAAAATACTGTTGATATTTTCTAAGGAAATACTGTTGATATTTTCTAAAGAAATACTGTTGATATTTTCTAAGGAAATACTGTTGATATTTTCTAAAGAAATACTGTTGATATTTTCTAAGGGAATGCTGTTGATATTCTCTAAGGAAATACTGTTGATATTTTCTAAAGAAATACTGTTGATATTTTCTAAGGAAATGCTGTTGATATTTTCTAAGGAAATACTGTTGATATTTTCTAAAGAAATACTGTTGATATTTTCTAAGGAAATGCTGTTGATATTTTCTAAGGAAATACTGTTGATATTTTCTAAGGAAATACTGTTGATATTCTCTAAGGAAATACTGTTGATATTTTCTAAGGAAATGCTGTTGATATTTTCTAAGGAAATACTGTTGATATTTTCTAAAGAAATACTGTTGATATTTTCTAAGGAAATGCTGTTGATATTTTCTAAGGAAATGCTGTTGATATTTTCTAAAGAAATACTGTTGATATTCTCTAAGGAAATGCTGTTGATATTTTCTAAGGAAATACTGTTGATATTTTCAAAGGAAATACTGTTGATATTTTCAAAGGAAATACTGTTGCTAGGTTCTGAACCTGTTACTCGAGTGTTTCTAACACCACATTCACTTGAGTTATTTTCTGAACTAACAAATGAAAGAGAAATAATAACAAACACTAGCGCCACATGCTGCCTTTTTGTGGCACAAAAGTAAACTAATTTATCTCATAATTGCGAGCTCTTCATTATTCAGTTTATGAATATTTACTTGCTTAACTAATTCTTTTGAAGGTAAATATTATATGAGTGTTTTAATTTGGAATTTTTTAATGAAAGACAATGTTTTGTTAGTCATTTTTAATTTTCTATATTATATTGAGTCATTTATATTTTACTTCACAATAGTTATAATATAAAATACACGAGAAGCTTGTTTTATGAACAAAAATATGTGAGATAAAATATAAATTTAATGTATAGTTAAAAAATTGAAAGATTGAGAAATTTTAAATATGAAACAAAATATGATTATTTCATTTTTAAATAATCAGTATTCACTATACATTACGCAACCAGTAATATTGCCTTAATATTATGTATGTAAATTTATGGCCTGTATTTACACATTCCAGCTGTGTAGATGTCATACCGTCATCTGTATAGGCAACAGACCACACAGGAGGTCAAAGATAACCTGTATGATAGTGTATATGAATATATAAATATAATAGATGTATACATATAAGTTATATTATTACCTAACGTATTCCTTTTATATAACCATTAATCTCCAACTTTTGTATAATAGTATTATGCGTTCCATATGAAAATATTAATGTTATTCAAATAATAAATTGGAAGTAATTTTTCAATGAATGATAATTTATTATGAACTTTTAATAAAGTTAGTATTTTCAGTTCATATAATTAATTAAAACATTAATGTTCCATATTTTACCCCAAAAAAAAATACAAACAAAAATTGTTCTTATAAAATTGTACTTTAATTTGTATTTGTGAGAAAATTATATATTTGAAAAATTTGAAAATACGAATTATTACGACAACAAAATTTTTTTTATTTCAGTATTCCAGTTAAATATTTTAAATTTAAATTAGAAAACTATTAAAAAAACAATAGAATATTCGATTGAAGTATAATTAATTTTGAGATTTTCAAGAATTGATTATATAGAAAACTTCTTTTCTGATTGTTCAAATTTATAATCTTCTTACGAAAACTAATTAAAGTAAAGTTTTATCTAATTATTTTGTAATAATAATTATTCTGTTGTCATAAAATAATAATTTAGTTAATGTGTTGTTTATTATATATGAACAGAAAAATAAGCTAATTTTATTAAACATTTAGGTTCAAATTTATAATAGATTCCTAATACAATTTCTATTTATATTAATTTAATGGAAATGGTAAGCTATTCTAAAAAGTAAAATGGAAAATTGTTGAAAAATCGGTAGAAATTAGTTTGAATTAAAATTTTAACTACATTTTATAATCGATGTAAGCATTACCTATCTAAGAAGATAACATAATCGACTGAAATCCAATTGAAATTTATAATAGATTTAAAAGAACAGTATGTCGTCGGACATTCTAGATAAAAACTTTCGGACAAGAAACCTGTGATTATGATATTTAGATAACGATTATTATTATGATCTGCCGATCCTCTACTATGTCCCGACTGCGTGTCTCCCTGTGCGTAAACTGATACCGACGGAGACGATCGTTCACTTGAGTCGAGTAGCAATTTCCATGCCGAGATGACTTGGCGTGAGGCGTAATAATTCGAGTCAACAACTGCTCTTGACATGAAGAATAGATCTGCTAATGGTGTACAGGAGCGTGAGGGGACAACGAGGTGGAGGGGACAACAAACAACGAGGTGGTATGGAGGGGGGCAACGTGGTGTACAGAAACGTGAGGGGACAAGGAGATCTGGAGGTTACAACGAGGTATGGAGGGGACAACGAGGTATAGAAGGGACAACGAGGTATGGAAGCGACAACGAGGTATGGACGGGAACATCGAGGTGGTGTGGAGGGGGACAACGAGGTGGAAGGGGGCAATGTGGTGGTATGGAGGGGACAATGTGGAGGTATGGAGGGGACAATGTGGTGGTATGGAGGGGACAATATGGAGGTATGGCGGGGACAATGTGGAGGTATGGAGGGGACAATGTGGAGGTATGGAGGGGACATTGTATGGAGGGGACAGTGTAGTGGTATGGAGGGGGCAACGATGTGATATGATGTAGAGGGGACAGAAAGATACAAAAATATTTCATAATACATATTTTTGGTAATATATATAACCAATCATTCTTTCATCTATGTTTTAAACGCATATATATCAGTGATATTAATAACCATCTAAGAAGAATTCTTTTTATCTTTCTATTTTATCCAAGATGATAATGTAACCCCACTAATCTTCTATGGTCCCACCATATTTTCTCTTTGGGCTCTGTGTGCTCATCGGTTCATGTTCAGTTTCTGGCTGATGGCACACGACGTCAAACACACACTCCAATTGTTTCGAGTTGTCTGTCAGTTCGATGTCATTTGGTGACAATGGCACAATATTCAACTGTCAAATTCTACGATGCGATGAGAGAAATATTTTACTTGTATAGGAGTTGGTAAAATGGTGGCAAATACATATATTAACTCATGGTAATATAATTTACTTTATAAATGAAACTGATGGAGTGTTTCATATTACTTCATTAAAATCAAGGAAAATTAATGAAAATATTTAAATTTGATATTCATTGTAAATAATGGTAGCCGGTCAATTGATTACCGGTCAATTGATCTCAGTGTCATTTTATCCCATTCAAATTGATCCCCGTACCATTTGATCCCTTGTCAATTGATCCCAGTACCATTTGATCCCTCGTTAATTGATCCCCATATCATTTGATCCCTTGTCAATAATTTGATTCCTGGTCGTTTGATTCCCAGTCATTATATTTATTTCTTATATAATTTTTATATAAATCATTTTCCTATGATTTCTATTTATGAATCAAATTAACAACTACTATTTATATATGGAATAAATATATACATTTGCCATAAAAAACGAATTCAAATTGCTATAAATTATAGCCGCAACTTATTAGTTATTAATTCAGACAAAATAGAATTTTTAGAATTCATAGCCAATAATATACGCTATTAACTGTTCTATTTATTTGTTATGTATTCATTTTAATTTCATTTCATTTAATAGACTAAAAACATAGGCCGCTTCTTTTACCAATCACACTTGTGACAAGTCAAACAGGTGTTGAACATGGTGAACAATTATTTCTCCTGAAATAGAAAGTATATTAGGAGTAACTTTGTCCATTTGGTTGTTAGTTTTTCAATAGTTACGGTGAAAACAGCGTGACTGAAAACTACCTACCAAATTTCCGAAGTTACTCCTTAATTAAGATGTACTTAGCTAAGATATACAAGCTGATGTTTATGTAGCAGGAGAAATAATTGTTCCACACTCATGTATGTATGTGCGATTTGTGATAGTTCACTGGTATTCCAGTACATTCGATTTTGCCATTGAATATTATTTGTTTCGGAACGTAAATTTGATTTCATTATTTGTACGTATTGTTTGAACCTTGTTCATTATTCTTTAATTTGATCTACATAATTGGTGTCTCGTTTAATTATAAGTTTTATAATCAATATATAACCCAATATAAAATGTCTACTATAGGGGTATAAACAGAAAAATATGACTGGAAATCAATTGTCCGGGATCAAATGACCAAGAATCTATTAACCGGGAATCAAATGACCAGGAATCTAATTACCGGGAATCAAATGATCAGGAATCAAATTATCGGGGATCAAATGACTGGGGATCTATTGACGGGAATCGAATGATCGGGGATCAAATGACTGGGAATTGATAGTCCTAGGTTCGTAAGTAAAGTATGATCAAAACCACAATCAGTTTCATTTTTTTTATCTCGAAACAATCACAGTTTATTTGATTTCACCACTGAAATTATTTGCAGGGACATGGTACAGTAGAAGTGTCATTTTCTCTCACACTTTCTTTCAGAATAAAACTTATTGGCATTCGAAATAATTTTCATAAATAGAATATATTACTGACAACTAATTCGTAAGGAAAACATAAATTATTTTAATATTATTGTAACATGTAGTCAATACTGTACGTATGGTTTAATTTAAAAAATAGATTTCACTTTCAAAAGTCTTGATGTAAACTCTTGCAGTAAATTATGTTTATAATGGATTTGTATCATTAATTATTGGAATATTCATAATTTTTCTCATTTATTAAAGCTGAATTAAGTATGTTTAAAAAGTAAAGAAATTTATAAAAAGATAAACTATTTTTGTTGCTTACAAAATACTTGAAATAGTTTGGAGTTATTTGTTCTGAAGGGATAAAAGAAATATTCATCAATTGACTAATTATCAAACGAAAAAAAAAGCAGGACAACAACAATCATACAAAGTAGTACAGCTATGCCAAACATATTAAATAACATTTTATTATATTTCGAAATAGCCAAATTACATAGAGCTGTATAGTGTATAACCCAAACAACATAATAATCTTCAGCCCGTCCACCCCCATCCAATTTGAAAAGGCTACTAATGTTTGACGTTACGGATAAGCGACTGCGATTAGGTTTCGAATCTTCACATTCTACAAACTGGGTGCGCGAAATGACTAATATCAGACATTGTCTGTAGCTAAGATATACAAGCCAGGCGCCCCTCCTAAATGTTTCAATTTGTTTACACTGTCTGAAGAGGTCCAATTGGGGAGAAGATTGTTACAAAGGTACCGTCAATGCCCTTAATTTGTTCCTATTAAGGCTGAAGTGGCCGTGAGAGAGAACTTGAGATTAGTGGACCTTGCATGTCAATTGCAGTCAAGACTTCCTAGAATTTTCTAACATTCTTTTACTCAACCACTTGACTGTTCTTTGATTTTTAGTTATCTAGTTATTTCGGATCATTATTAGAGAAAAGTGTCACTGTGATGATGTACTATTAGAGAAAAGAGTCACTGTGATGATGTACTATCAGAGTAAAGAGTCACTGTGATGATGTACTATCAGAGTAAAGAGTCACTGTGATGATGTACTATCAGAGAAAAGAATCACTGTGATGATGTACTATCAGAGAAAAGAGTCACTGTGATGAAGTACTATTAGAGAAAAGAGTCACTGTGATGATGTACTATGAGAGAAAAGAGACACTGTGATGATGTACTATTAGAGAAAAGAGTCACTGTGATGATGTACTATCAGAGAAAAGTGTCACTGTGATGATGTACTATTAAAGAAAAGGGTCACTGTGATGATGTACTATTAGAGAAAAGAGACACTGTGATGATGTACTGTTAGAGAAAAGAGACACTGTGATGATGTACTATCAGAGAAAAGAGTCACTGGGATGATGTACTATCAGAGAAAAGAGACACTGTGATGATGTACTATCAGAGAAAATAGTCACTGTGATGATGTACTATCAGAAGAAAGAGTCACTGTGATGATGTACTATCAGAGAAAAGAGTCACTGTGATGATGTACTATCAGAGGAAAGAGTCACTGTGATGATGTACTATCAGAGAAAAGAGTCACTGTGATGATGTACTATCAGAGGAAAGAGTCACTATGAAGATGTATTATCAGAGAAAAAAGTCACTGTGATGATGTACTATCAGAGAAAAGAGTCACTGTGATGATGTACTATCAGAAAAAATAGTCACTGTGATGATGTACTATCAGAAGAAAGAGTCACTGTGATGATGTACTATCAGAGAAAAGAGTCAGTGTGATGATGTACTATCAGAAGAAAGAGTCACTGTGATGATGTACTATCAGAGAAAATTGTCACTGTGATGATGTACTATCAGAGAAAAGAGTCACTGTGATGATGTACTATAAGAGGAAAGAGTCACTGTGATGATGTACTATCAGAGAAAAGAGTCACTGTGATGATGTACTATCAGAGAAAAGAGTCACTGTGATGATGTACTATCAGAGGAAAGAGTCACTGTGAAGATGTACTATCAGAGAAAAGAGTCACTGTGAGGATGTACTATTAGAGAAAAGAGTCACTGTGATGATGTATTATCAGAGAAAAGAGTCACTGTGATGATGTACTATCAGAGAAAAGAGTCACTGTGATGATGTACTATCAGAGAAAAGAGTCACTGTGATGATTTACTATCAGAGAAAAGAGTCACTGTGATGATGTACTATCAGAGGAAAGAGTCACTGTGAAGATGTACTATCAGAGAAAAGAGTCACTGTGATGATGTACTATCAGAGAAAAGAGTCACTGTGATGATGTACTATTAGAGAAAAGAGTCACTGTGATGATGTACTATCAGAGAAAAGAGTCACTGTGATGATGTACTATCAGAGAAAAGAGTCACTGTGATGATGTACTATCAGAGGAAAGAGCCACTGTGATGATGTACTATCAGAGAAAAGAGTCACTGTGGTGATGTACTATTAGAGGAAAGAGTCACTGTGATGATGTACTATCAGAGGAAAGAGTCACTGTGATGATGTACTATCAGAAGAAAGAGTCACTGTGATGATGTACTATCAGAGAAAAGAGTCACTGTGATGATGTACTATCAGAGAAAAGAGTCACTGTGATGATGTACTATCGGAGAAAAGAGTCACTGTGGTGATGTACTATCAGAGAAAAGAGTCACTGTGATGATGCACTATCAAAGAAAAGAGTCACTGTGATGATGTACTATCAGAGAAAAGAGTCACTGTGATGATGTACTATCAGAGAAAAGAGTCACTGTGATGATGTACTATCAGAGAAAAGAGTCATTGTGGTGATGTACTATCAGAGAAAAGAGTCACTGTTATGATGTACTATTAGAGGAAAGAGTCACTGTGATGATGTACTATCAGAGGAAAGAGTCACTGTGATGATGTACTATCAGAAGAAAGAGTCACTGTGATGATGTACTATCAGAGAAAAGAGTCACTGTGATGATGTACTATCAGAGAAAAGAGTCACTGTGATGATGTACTATCAGAGAAAAGAGTCACTGTGATGATGTACTATCAGAGAAAAGAGTCACTGTGATGATGTAC